>ONZH01013636.1:0-46910 GCA_900303285.1 Rhinella marina
CGCCATGCTGTGTCAGGGTAAAATTTTATGTGCCTCACCTGCTAACTCAGTCTAACTTGGTCACTCTGTTGTCACCGCCATGCTGTGTCAGGGTAAATGTTTGGGTGGCTCACCTGCTACCTCATCTAGCTTGGTCACTTGGTGGTGTCACCGCCATGCTGTGTCAGGGTAAATTTTTGGGTGGCTCACCTGCTACCTAATCTAACTTGGTCACTGGTGGTGTCACCGCCATGCTGTGTCAGGCTGCATGTTGGGTGGCTCACCTTCTAACTCATCTAGCTTGGTCACTTGGTAGTGTCACCGCCATGCTGTGTCAGGGTAAATTTTTGGGTGGCTCACCTGCTACCTCATCTAACTTGGTCACTTGGTGGTGTCACCGCCATGCTGTGTCAGGCTAAATGTTTGGGTGGCTCACCTGCTAACTCATCTAACTTGGTCACTTGGTGGTGTCACCGCCATGCTGTGTCAGGCTAAATGTTTGGGTGGCTCTCCTGCTACCTCATCTAACTTGTTCACTTGTTGGTGTCACCGCCATGCTGTGTCAGGCTAAATTTTTGGGTGGCTCTCCTGCTACCTCATTTAACTTGGTCACTCTGTTGTCACCGCCATGCTGTGTCAGGCTAAATTTTTGGGTGGCTCACCTGCTACCTCATCTAACTTGGTCACTCTGTTGTCACCGCCATGCTGTGTCAGGCTAAATTTTTGCGTGGCTCACCTGCTACCTCATTTAACTTGGTCACTCTGTTGTCACCCCCATGCTGTGTCAGGCTAAATTTTTGGGTGGTTCAGCTGCTATCTTAGTCTAACCAAGCCACTCTGGGGTTCACCGCCATGCTGTAAACTGCAATCTCAGTCAAACTATGTAATTTAGGGGTTCACCATGAAGTTGTGCCAGACTACAATTTTAGCGGGTTCACCTGCAATCTCAGTCACAGACTGTCATTCAGGGGTGCACCACCATGCTTTTTCAAACCAATTGTTTCTGAGGGTCACCTCCAGGCTCTCACCCACAATTTTTGGAGGCTCGCCACTACACTGTCGCCCAAAATTGTCTTGAGGGTCACCGAAGGCCTCTCCCCCACAACTTCAAGGAGGGTTACTACCCGGCCCTGGCACACAAACATTGTCTTGAGGGCACTAAAAGGCTCTGCACCCACCCACTTGTGGAGACGAATGGGTGGGGGCAGTGTGCGTCTTAGCCCATCTGGAATTAGGAAAGCTGGGCACTGTGCTTGGAGGTCTTTGTGTCTGCTGTGGACAGGGTGGGTGTGGGGTGCATGTTTTTCCGTCTGGGATGGGGAGAGCTGGGCACTGTGCTGGAAGAACTTTGTGTAAGCTGTGGACTACTGGGTGGGTGCGGGGAGGGAGACGCTTATGCCTGCGTCCTGGGGCGGGGTATAGGACAGCAGTGCCAGCATGGGCAGTGGTGTCACCCGCAGGCGGTGATGGACTTTCCTTGCACCTAGTTGGGTGCTTTCCTAACATGTGCCAGCGCATGTGCCTTGCCCATCTTGGTCTGGGTCAGCACAATTGTCTTGAGGGTCACAACCAGGCTGTTGCCCAGAATTTAGCGTAATGGTGCGATTAGGCAGCCTCAGAGGCATCCATGCATTGCTGTCCCTGCTGTTTTCTGTCCATTTCCGTGATGTTTCCATCATTTTCTGAGGTTTCCAGGTTTTTATGCAACCTTCCCTGTGTGAAGAAACCCCCAGGTCAGAGTAGATACAATCTGAGACCCAAACATGGTAGAGCCTGTGATGAAAGGGTTGGGCAAAAAATGGAAGAGACTCGCCATTATACACAGGGTGAGCTCAATGATATCTCTTGTCGACATTACTAGAAGCAAGGTGAAGATGTCCTAGAGTGGCTGTTGCGTGTGTGGGATAACGGAAGTGAAGCAATAATATCCCCAGACTCGAGCTCAAGGAAAACTGCCTCGTGAAGTTGAAGCAATATCTCAAATCACAGTCATGTTTATGAGGCCAAAGAGAAAAGAGAATGCTGGTGGACTTATGGTGAAGGGTGACTACCATGGTGGAACTCCAGAGGCAGAATATTTCACCGGCCATTTTTAAAATCGTTTAGTAAATGCAGGTCCCCATAATTTAGAGCTCTTTCTATATACTATAGTGAGCCAGCCAGTGGGACACTGAGGACCATGAGGTAGGACCATATGAGGACCATATTAGGTAATAACTTTGATAAGTCGATTTGCCTAATTAAAAACAGGGTCTACAAGTGCAAAAACCAAGTTAGTTCACAAAGTCAGAGACAATGAATGCGTTAGACCCAATAATCGCTATCACACCCAGGCAAATGTTCTTTGACTTGTTGCTAACAAAGAACATTTGCCTACGTGTGATCTGATAACGATTAGTGTTGATTGAGCACCAAAGTGCTCGGGTGCTTGGGTCGAACACTAGTTCATGCTCGAGTGCTCTACAGAGCACCCGAGCACAATGGAAGTCAATGGGAGAACCAGAGCACTAAACCAGGCACCGCCTGCTCTGAAGAGGGGAGGGAGTCTGGTTCACAGGAAAAGGTCAGAAAATGGTGGAAACACCACTGAAATGGTTTGAGAACAGCATGGGGAGGATGCATCTTGGACTCCCAAGTCGCTGCTGGAAACGATGTTGTCCGAGTATTATGCCACTTTTACGGAATGACAATAATACACACAAAACAGAAGATAAAATCGATTTTAGAGGAAAAATTGTTAGGAAATTACACTCAATGTTACAGGTATTTAGGATGTTCAAACGTTATACAGCAGAAACTGCGCAGGTAATGTTGCCTCGATTAGCAGCAGAAAAAAATACACTAGATGTCAGGTATTTAGGATGCACAAACGTTATAGAGCACACCCAGCACTGGTGGTGTTAAGGTAAGGCAATTTTGCGCAAATTTTCCCCCCAAAAATATATATATTGCTGCCAGATAAAAAAAATAGTCCTTAAAAGGACTTTTGGGTCTTTTGAAAAGAAAAACTAAACCTACCTAGCCAAATCCTATCCCTACACTATCTGTCCCTCCTTGCGCAAATGTTATACAGCAGACACTGCGCAGGTAATGTCGCCTCGATTAGCGGTAGAAAAAAAATACACTGAATGTCACAGGTATTTAGGGCGCACAAACGTTATACAGCACACGATACGCAGGTAGTGTTAAGGTCAGGCAATTTTGCACAATTTTTGCCCCCCAAAAATATATATATTGCAGCCAGATGAAACAATAGTCCTAAAAGGACTTTTGGGTCTTTTGAACAAAAAAACTAACCCTGCTTAACAAATTCCTATCCCTACACTATCTGTCCCTCTTTGCAGCAGCTCTCCCTGACTAAGAATGATCCGGGTCACATGTCACCGGGTGCTATATAGCACCCGATGACGCGTTCCCGGCCAGCCAATCACTGTAATGCCAGTAGCCAACATGGCTACGGCATTACAGTGAATGCCAGTACCTACCCGCACGCTGATTGCGTAGCAGCCAAGAAACGTGCGGGGAGGGGACTCAAGCATGGCGCTTGAGTACACACGGTGTTCGGCTGAACACTGCAATGTGCCGAGCATAGCCATGCTCAAGCGAAAACAGTGTTCGGCCGAGTATGCTCGCCCAACACTAATAATGGTTCATAAAGAACAAACAGACAGAGCTAAAGGTCCCTTTACACTGCCCAATAGAGCAGACAATTGTCAGGAAGTAAGCATCCCTTACTGACAATCGCCTGCTCAACAGTGGAGGAGACACATTTCCATGCAGTGATCTCCTCCACAGTATGGGGAGCAGTGATCACTATTGTGATCACTCGTCCTCATACAATTACGCCCATAGAGTTTTAGGAAAGTCCACAGAATCCCATCCAACCATTTCAGAGATGCCTTAAATTCAAACAATTTCACTTCAGGAGATCAAGTTGGGGGACCGACGCCCATAAGGTAAAGATTGCCGTTTTTGGGGGGTGACAAATATGACCAAAACCTGTGACTGTTTTACTTGACACCAAAGTATCCCTTTTCTGGCTCTGCGAAGGGGTTAGTGGATGTCATACATTGAAGGACTGGGTGGATAAAACACTGTGGCATACACAGTGAATTGAGAATCGGAAGAGGCCCATTTGTCTCTGACTGATCTCTGACCTACCGGATAATATCCTGGGTATGGATATTTTATGTGGCCATACCATCGACATGGATAGTGTGAAGTAAACTTTTGGTACCGCTGTCTGCATTCTGGGCATAGCCAAAACTGAAGCTCCCCTTATAGGGAAATCTACTTGGTCACCTGAGCACATCCCCACTTCGAAAATCATTGACAACACGAAACAATATCAAGGCCCAGGAGGCCCCAAAGAAATATCAGAGAGTATAAAAATGCTTGTGGGAGAGTGGTCTTCTGACTCTGCCGATTCACAAGCAAGATGGCTCCTAACTGACGGAGGGTAGGCTGTCAGTTCTGAGAAGATACAAGTCCCAGCACAGAAAGTCAAATTTCTAGCATGGACCAGAAAAGATGACCCCATAGCTAATAATTGACACCGGGTTCAGTCCAAACTTTGCTACTTTTGGATGGTACGCGAACCCAGGTTTATTTAGGACGAATCAACTAAAACGGCACGTGGCGCAATTTTAAAGTACTGAGGACGAAGAAGAAGGTTTCTAACACGTTCCTGAGAGGAAGTGGGGGGAGGGCTTGCCCTGATTGGCTCCCAAGTTGACAGACAGCCTGAATGAACCAATCTCTGCTGCAACTGGCAGGGAGGTGCCCTAGCAGAACGAGAAGAACGTCATTCTGTGCTGGCTGTGAATGAGGGTGGATCAGGGATAGTCAGAAATCAATTAAGCTTGTATTCTACTGCCAGGGAGAGTGAAGGGAAAGGCTAGGATTACAAAGAAGAAGAATTGTGTGTAGAATAGGGGCAGGCAGGGAAAGCTGTCAGCCAGGGAGGAAGGAGTGAGGAGCTGAGGCCACTGTGCCTTCTAGCAGAACCTCAGCTGCTACAAACCTCAAAAGGGGCAACCTGCAGGGACATTAATTTCATTATTTTGCCATTGGGGAGTGGTATGGGGGGTGGACTAAGTGAAAACTGTACATGTGTTCTGTCATCAATCTAGCATAGCATATAGAATTCTCAGCGCCACAGAACCAAGTTGTCCTTTACCGGTGTCAAAAACATCACTTTTGTCAAAATGAACCAGGCATGGATCCGGGAGGATTTCTCAGACTCAGGTTGATGAATAGACCTTGCTGACAGTGCTCCATCTTGTCACTGCTCCTGCCTGCCTACCTGCCATCCTTCCTACCATCATGTTCTGTGCTGCATGGCTGCTGCCATCATGCCACTGCTTCTGTCTGCCTGCCTGCCAACATGTACTATATGTCTGCTGCCTCCGCCACTGCCACCACTATTGATGCTATGCATCCACCATTACCACTACTATCCCTAAACAGCTGATCTACTGCCTTTAGGGGCAGATTGGCCATAGACCTTACAGGGAAATTTCCTGGTGGGCCGATGCCCAGGGGGCCACCTGATCCCTCCTCTCCGACGGCCAGTGGAAGTTTTTGGGGATGTATTTTGTGCTGCTGGCAGTATTTTGTTATGGACTGTGGTATTTGGCTCTGTTGGGGTGCTATAATGTGCCACAATATGGTAATTACTGGCCTGCCTACTTGTGTTGGCCCTGCCTTGGACATGACTAAATAACGGGGCCAATTTTAGTATTTTTTCCAGGGCCACTTTAAGTTCCCAGTCCACCCCTGACTGCCTTGTATCTTTCATGCTATACTGCTTCTACTACTACTACAGCCATGTACCTCTAATACCCTCTCCACATCCTCTAATAAGGGATCATTTTTGGAAGCTTTGAAATATGATAAAGCAGAAGACTTGTGCCGGTGCGGTGCGATATTAAACCCGCTGTATGATAACTCCATCAGACGTGCGTTTACCCACAGCTATAACATACATAGTAACATAGTAACATAGTGACATAGTTTGTAAGGCCGAAAAAAGACATCTGTCCATCCAGTTCGGCCTGTTTTCCTACAAGTTGATCCAGAGGAAGGCAAAAAAAAACCCCTGTGAGGTAGAAGCCAATTTTCCTCACTTTAGGGGAAAAAATTCCTTCCCGACTCCAATCAGGCAATCAGAATAACTCCCTGGATCAACGACCCCTCTCTAGTAACTATAACCTGTAATATTATTACCCTCCAGAAATACATCCAGGCCCCTCCTGATCTCTTTTAGTGAACTTACCATCACCACCTCCTCAGGCAGAGAGTTCCATAGTCTCACTGCTCTTACCGTTAAGAATCCTCTTCTATGTTTGTGTACAAACCTTCTTTCCTCCAGACGCAGAGGATGTCCCCTCGTCACAGTCACAGTCCTCGGGATAAATAGATGATGGGAGAGATCTCTGTACTGACCTCTGATATATTTATACATAGTTATTAGATCTCCCCTCAGTCGTCTTTTTTCTAAAGTGAACAGCCCTAATTTTGATAATCTTTCTGGGTCCTGTAGTCCACCCATTCCAGTTATTACTTTAGTTGCCCTCCTCTGAACCCTCTCCAGCTCGGCTATGTCTGCCTTGTTTACAGGAGCCCAGAACTGTACACAGTCCTCCATATGTGGTCTGACTAGTGATGTGTAAAGTGGCAGGACTATGTTCTCATCACGGGCATCTATGCCTCTTTTGATGCAACCCATTATCTTATTGGCCTTGGCAGCAGCTGTCTGACACTGGTTTCTGAAGCTTAGTTTGCTGTTCACTAAAATTCCTAGGTCCTTTTCCATTTCAGAGTTACCCAATGCTTTACCATTTAGTATGTACTGGTGACTTGCATTATTCCTTCCCATATGCATAACCTTACATTTGTCAGTGTTAAACCTCATCTGCCACTTCTCTGCCCAAGCCTCCAGTCTATCCAGATCCATCTGTAGCAGTGTACTGTCCTCTTCTGTGTTAATTACTTTACACAGTTTAGTGTCATCTGCAAAAATTGATATTTTACTGTGCAAGCCTTCTACAAGATCATTAATAAATATATTGAAGAGAATAGGGCCCAATACTGACCCCTGTGGTACCCCACTAGTGACAGTGACCCAATCTGAGTATGTACCATTAATAACCACCCTCTGTTTTCTATCACTGAGCCAGTTACTCATAGAAACTGATTAAATTGGTTTGACATGATCGTTCCCTCATGAAGCCATGCTGATATGGAGTTATTTGCTTATTTTCATTGAGGTACTCCAAGATAGCATCTCTCAGAAAACCTTCAAACAGTTTACCCACTACAGAAGTTACCGGACCCTTTTTGAATATTGGCACCACATTTGCTATGTGCCAATCCTGTGGAACACTCCCCGTCAGTATAGAGTCCTTAAATATCAGAAATAAGGGTCTGGCGATGACATTACTTAATTCTCTTAGGATACGGGGGTGTATGCCATCCGGTCCTGGCGATTTGTATATTTTAATATTTTTAAGACGTTGCTGTACCTCTTCCTGGGTCAGACAGGACACTTTTAAAGGGGAATTTACTTTTATACTCTGCGTTTCATATTTTATTTTCCTCAGTGAATACAGTGGAGAAAAAGTTATTTAGTAGCTTTGCTTTCTCCTCATCGCTCTCTGCAACTCCCCCCTCATTACGCTGTAAGGGGCCAACACCTTCAGGTTTATACTTTTTAGTATTTATATAATTGAAGAACATTTTAGGGTTAGTTTTACTCTCTTTGGCGATTAATCTCTCGGTCTCTAGTTTGTCTGTTTTTATTTGTCTTTTACTATTCTATTTTTGTCCTTATAGTTTTTCAATGGTTCCTCGCTCTCCTCCTGTTTTAGTGATTTAAATGCTTTCTGTTTGTCATTTATTGCTTTCTTTACAGTTCTGTTTATCCACATTGGTTTTTTCTTGTTTCTTATTATTTTATTCCCATATGGTATGTACCTCTCACAATTAGATATTAGGATGCTTTTAAAAATATCCCATTTTGTGGCTGTATTTTTATTTTTGAGGACTTTGTCCCAGTTAGTTAGGCCTATGGCCTCTTAGTTGGCTAAATTTTGCTTTTTTGAAGTTTGGTATATTTGTTCCTCTCTGAAGAAACGCTCTTTTGAATGACAATTGGAAGGTTATTATATTATGGTCACTGTTTCCCAGGTGTCCCCCAACCTGCACATCTGTTGTTCTGTCAGGTCTATTGGTTAATACTAAGTCCAGTATGGCCGTCCCTCTAGTCGGGTCCTGAACCAGTTGGGAAAGGTAATTGTCTTTGGTTATTGCCAAGAACCTGTTTCCTTTATGAGATATACAGGTTTCAGTTTCCCAGTCTATATCTGGGTAGTTGAAATCACCCATAATAACGACCTCATTATGTTTTGCCGCCTCGTCTATTTCGTTTAGAAGTAGATTTTCTGTGGTCTCTGATATATTGGGTGGTTTATAATAAACTCCTATTAGTATTTTATTATTGTTTTTGGCTCCATTTATTTCTACCCACAGTGACTCCACATCTTCATGTCCCTCACTTATATCTTCCCGGAGTGTGGGCTTTAGACAGGACTTTACATAAAGGCAGACCCCTCCCCCTCTCCGGTTTTGATGATCCTTTCTAAAAAGATTGTAACCCTGTACATTAACTGCCCAGTCATAGGTATCATCCAGCCATGTCTCAGTTATTCCCACTATGTCATAGTTCTCCTCACACATCACTAATTCCAGTTCACCAATTTTATTAGCTAGGCTTCTGGCATTAGTGTACATACACTTAAGAGGTTGATGTATATTTTTCCCCTACACCTTTCCTTCTGATCTGTTCTAGTTCCTCCTTCCATTCCTCCCCCAGTTCCATTAGCTTGCCCCAAGTCTCTATCTGCACTATCTTCCCCTCCTATAATGTAGTTACCCTATGTACCGTACGCTGTTACTTTTGCTGTCATTGTGTTCAAGAGCTTGTGAAGGGGGGAGGGAAAATGTAAAAATTTATTAAAAAATTTAACAAAAAGAGATAAAATTTTTCCTAAACATTCTGAGCCCTAGGGGGCTAGTAGGTGTTATATACCCATCTCCAGGACAATTGGAGTGACTTTGCTTTGGGTAGAATCGTTTTGGGGCCGAACCAAACTTTTTGAAAAATTCACAGTGGAGGCAGACACGGACTTCATTGAAGAACTTGAGGGATTCCTTAACCAACTCTGTACCTTTGCACTTCTGCTCCTATGCTGCCATTATGGTGCCTTGATGCACATGCTGGACTACTTTTTTGACCAGGCTTTATTTAGTTGGTTGTGTAATTTGTTCATTTTCATGAAAAATTGTGCACTGTACTTTTTTGTATGTTTTTATTACATGCTTAAGACAGAAAACTCGGCAAACTTGAAACAAAATGAATCTGAAAAGGTTCACTCATCTGTACACCGGAGTATATACCAATTTTGAGAATTGAGTATTGAATATGACTATAGCTTCCATAGCAGGAACTTTTTCAATACAATACACCCCTCCACCTACCCAGCACTTTATATTGGATTTGTGGCACATATAAATAGTACAAATATCTGCTTTTTGGGAAAAAATATTACCCTACACCTTTATTATCATCATTGTAACATTGATAAGACACCGAGGAATATGTTTAAGCGGGAAGTTAAAGATTTACTATTTGAATCTTGTGGTTACCAAATTTCTAACGGCTCAAGGGCGTTCATCTACTAGAGGTACTACTAATTACCATATTATTTGCTTTATAAGACGCACCTGTTGATAAGACGCAGCTAGGTTTTAGAGGCGAGAAATAATAGAAAAAAAAATAGATTATTCATCAGATCTTAGATCAGACCCTCAATCTTCATCAGACCTCAGATCAGAACCCCAATTTTCATCAGACCCCCAAACTAGACCCTTAATCTTCATCAGACTTCATTCAGATTAGACCCCCATAGCAAACCTCAGGTCAGACCCCCACATCAGACCTCAGGTCAGAGCCTTATAAGATCAGATCCCCATATTAGATCAGGCCCCCATGTCAGACCTCAGATCAGACCCCCATATTAGATCAGACCCCCACGTCTGACCTCAGATATAAATCAGATCCCCTATGTTTGACCTCAGATCAGACCCCCATATTAGTTCAGACCCCTATCAGAGCTCACATCAGACCCCCCATGTCCAGATCAGATGCCCACCAGAAATCAGTAAATTCACCTACCTCTCCTGCCCCTCCGTTACTCTTCAGGTCTGCAGTCACGCTCCCTGATCATCTTTGGTCTCACGCTGCACTGTTATCACACTGTGTGCATTTCAGGACAGCGCTGCGCCCTGAAGAAGATCGCGCAGGGACAGGTGAGTACCGGCAGTGCTTCACTCCTCACTAGTATTAACTATATAAAACACACTTCCATTTTCACCCAACTTTTTGTGGAAAAAGTTGATCTTAATAAGGAGATAATATGCTGCTTTTACATTAAACATTTAGAAAACTTACTGGACAGTATCACTAAAATATATGACCATACATTTAGAATTACAGATGCCACGTAGAGAAGCAGCTCCAACCATCCTTGTGTAGACCTCCTCCCAGCTGACGGAATCATTAGAACATAAGAAGCTCTTATTAAAGTTACGTTTTAATATCTAAATAGGACAAACAATGGGGTTATCATAGAAAATATAACAAAATACACAGACACATACATACAGTGCAAAATAACATAAAATACACAGACATATACATACAGTGCAAAATAACATAAAATACACAGACATATACATACAGTGCAAAATAGCATAAAATACACAGACATACATACAGTGCAAAATAGCATAAAATACACAGACACATACATACAGTGCAAAATAGCATAAAATACACAGACATATACATACAGTGCAAAATAACATAAAATACACAGACATACATACATACAGTGCAAAATAACAAAATACACAGACATACATACAGTGCAAAATAACATAAAATACACAGACATACATACAGTGCAAAATAACATAAAATACACAGACACATACATACAGTGCAAAATAACAAAATACACAGACACATACATACAGTGCAAAATAACATAAAATACACAGACATATACATACAGTGCAAAATAACAAAATACACAGACACATACATACAGTGCAAAATAACATAAAATACACAGACATACATACATACAGTGCAAAATAACATAAAATACACAGACATACATACAGTGCAAAATAACATAAAATACACAGACATACATACAGTGCAAAATAACAAAATACACAGACACATACATACAGTGCAAAATAGCATAAAATATACAGACATACATACAGTGCAAAATAACATAAAATACACAGACATATACATACAGTGCAAAATAGCATAAAATACACAGACATATACATACAGTGCAAAATAACATAAAATACACAGACATACATACAGTGCAAATAACAAAATACACAGACACATACATACAGTGCAAAATAACATAAAATACACAGACATACATACAGTGCAAAATAACATAAAATACACAGACATATACATACAGTGCAAAATAACAAAATACACAGACACATACATACAGTGCAAAATAACATAAAATACACAGACATATACATACAGTGCAAAATAACAAAATACACAGACACATACATACAGTGCAAAATAACATAAAATACACAGACATACATACAGTGCAAAATAACATAAAATACACAGACATACATACATACAGTGCAAAATAGCATAAAATATACAGACATACATACAGTGCAAAATAACATAAAATACACAGACATACATACAGTGCAAAATAACAAAATACACAGACACATACATACAGTGCAAAATAACATAAAATACACAGACATACATACAGTGCAAAATAACAAAATACACAGACACATACATACAGTGCAAAATAGCATAAAATATACAGACATACATACAGTGCAAAATAACATAAAATACACAGACATACATACAGTGCAAAATAACATAAAATACACAGACACATACATACAGTGCAAAATAACAAAATACACAGACACATACATACAGTGCAAAATAACATAAAATACACAGACACATACATACAGTGCAAAATAACATAAAATACACAGACATATACATACAGTGCAAAATAGCATAAAATACACAGACACATACATACAGTGCAAAATAACATAAAATACACAGACACATACATACAGTGCAAAATAACATAAAATACACAGACATATACATACAGTGCAAAATAGCATAAAATACACAGACATATACATACAGTGCAAAGTAACATAAAATATACAGACATATACATACAGTGCAAAATAGCATAAAATACACAGACATACATACAGTGCAAAATAACATAAAATACACAGACATTCACATACAGTGCAAAATAGCAAAATATACAGACATATACATACAGTGCAAAATAACATAAAATACACAGACACATACATACAGTGCAAAGTAACATAAAATACACAGACATACATACAGTGCAAAATAACATAAAATACACAGACACATACATACAGTGCAAAATAGCATAAAATATACAGACATACATACAGTGCAAAATAGCATAAAATACACAGACATATACATACAGTGCAAAATAACATAAAATACACAGACACATACATACAGTGCAAAATAACATAAAATACACAGACACATACATACAGTGCAAAATAACATAAAATACACAGACATACATACAGTGCAAAATAACATAAAATACACAGACACATACATACAGTGCAAAATAGCATAAAATACACAGACATACATACAGTGCAAAATAACATAAAATACACAGACACATACATACAGTGCAAAATAGCATAAAATATACAGACATATACATACAGTGCAAAATAACATAAAATACACAGACACATACATACAGTGCAAAATAACATAAAATACACAGACATATACATACAGTGCAAAATAACATAAAATACACAGACATATACATACAGTGCAAAATAACATAAAATACACAGACATACATACAGTGCAAAATAACATAAAATACACAGACATATACATACAGTGCAAAATAACATAAAATACACAGACACATACATACAGTGCAAAGTAACATAAAATACACAGACATACATATATATATAGTGAGATTGTGAAGGGGTTAACGGTTGACGGGCAATATATTTCCCCTAGGTACAGCCGTTACTTATATTAAAGCAGGTTTGAAGTGTGGTCGCCCATTCCACCTTCATCCACTACTGATTTTGGGCCTGGTGCTGCAGTCACTCAGGTGCTAGGAGCCACTGATTAGGAGGCCTATAAAGCGGCAGAGCTAGCAGACAGAGAGGAGGCTGAGTGCAGCTAAGACTGCTGGAAGGTTGTGGGCCTCAAATGATCTGCGCTACCTGAAAGGTAAAAAACTTGGACTGTTTATTTCTGTGTTTCTGCGGCTAGCAGCTAGTCGTAGGTATAGAGAGGGACTGCTATATGTTTAGTTAGTGCTCTGACGAGCAGGTTTTCGTTTTCCTGCCTGAAGGTAAAGGCTGTTCGTTTTTCCTGCTGTCATTGGACTTGTTAATAAACGCAGGCTAAACGCTTGTTTTTGGACTAAAGCTTCCGTGTCACTGTCTCTGACTGCTGTTGCACCATTATCCTGACCTCTACTGGGCTAATCCTCCCACAATATATACAGTACACCAAAAGTTTGGACACACCTTCTCATTCAAAGAGTTTTCTGTATTTTCATGACTATGAAAATTGTAGATTCACACTGAAGGCATCAAAACTATGAATTAACACATGTGGAATTATATACTTAACAAAAAAGTGTGAAACAACTGAAAATATGTCTTATATTCTAGGTCCTTCAAAATAGCCACCTTTTGCTTTGATTACTGCTTTGCACACTCTTGGCATTCTCTTGATGAGCTTCAAGAGGTAGTCACCTGAAATGGTTTTCACTTCATAGGTGTGCCCTGTCAGGTTTAATAAGTGGGATTTCTTGCCTTATAAATAGGGTTGGGACCATGAGTTGTGTTGGGCAGAAGTCAGGTGGATACACAGCTGATAGTCCTATTGAATAGACTGTTAGCTGCTTTTTTTCTTCCCATAATACAAATTCTAAGTAAAGAAAAATGAGTGGCCATCATTACTTTAAGAAATGAAGGTCAGTCAGTCCGAAAAATTGGGAAAACTTTGAAAGTGTCCCCAAGTGCAGTCGCAAAAACCATCAAGCGCTACAAATAAACTGGCTCACATGAGGACTGCCCCAGGAAAGGAAGACCAAGAGTCACCTCTGCTGTGGAGGAGAAGTTCATCCGAGTCACCAGCCTCAAAAATCGCAGGTTAACAGCAGCTCAGATTAGAGACCAGGTCAATGCCACACAGAGTTCTAGCAGCAGACACATCTCTACAACAACTGTGAAGAGGAGACTGTGTGCAGCAGGCCTTCATGGTAAAATAGCTGCTAGGAAACCACTGCTAAGGACAGGCAACAAGCAGAAGAGACTTGTTTGGGCTAAAGAACACAAGGAATGGACATTAGACCAGTGGAAATCTGTGCTTTGGTTTGATGAGTCCAAATTTGAGATCTTTCGTTCCAACCACCGTGTCTTTGTGCGACGCAGAAAAGGTGAACGGATGGACTCTACATGCCTGGTTCCCAACGTGAAGCATGGAGGAGGAGGTGTGATGGTGTGGGGGTGCTTTGCTGGTGACACTGTTGGGGATTTATTTAAAATTGAAGGCATATTGAACCAGCATGGCTACCACAGCATCTTGCCCCGGCATGCTATTCCATCCGGTTTGTGTTTAGTTGGACCAGCATTTATTTATCAACAGGACAATGACCCCAAACACACCTCCAGGCTGTGTAAGGGCTATTTGACCAAGAAGGAGAGTGATGGGGTGCTACGCCTGATGACCTGGCCTCCACAGTCACCAGACCTGAACCCAATTGAGATGGTTTGGGGTGAGCTGGACCGCAGAGTGAAGGCAAAAGGGCCAACAAGTGCTAAGCATCTCTGGGAACTCCTTCAAGACTGTTGGAATACCATTTCAGGTGACTACCTCTTGAAGCTCATCAAGAGAATGCCAAGAGTGTGCAAAGCAGTAATCAAAGCAAAAGGTGGCTACTTTGAAGAACCTAGAATATAAGACATATGTTTAGTTGTTTAAGACTTTTTTGTTAAGTATATAATTCCACATGTGTTAATTCATAGTTTTTATGTCTTCAGTGTGAATCTACAATTTTCATAGTCATGAAAATACAGAAAACTCTTTGAATGAGAAGGTGAGAAGGTGTGTCCAAACTTTTGGTATGTACTGTATATATATATATATATATATATATATATATATATATATATATAACCGTTTGTAAAATAAAAGGGATAAAAACAGAACTTAATAAATTACACGACGGTTAGGTCCGGTTACCTCGGGAAACAGAAATATCGGTCAGTCCATCAGCTAGTGATCCCCAAAAAAATTACTGTTTTCTTCTGTCCATGCATGTGTTAAAAAGGATCAGAATCAACCATCCGATCACCTCCCCACCTGTGATGTCAGAGGAGGCCAGGGATTATCATCCCCCCATCACCCCCCCACCTGTGATGTCAGAGGAGGCCAGGGAGTATCATCCCCCCATCACCCCCCCACCTGTGATGTCAGAGGAGGCAGGGAAATCATCCCTCCATCACCCCCCCCCCCACCTATGATGTCAAAGCAGGCCAGGGAGTATCACCCCCCCCCCCCCCCACCTGTGATGCCAGGAAACCCAGGGAGGATGATAATGACCTTTTAATGACCTTTTTACGACCACTTGCTGGAAACCAAGTCTGCCTCAAAACCTTTGTATGGAAATATCTTTTTGGATATTCACTTTAAGAAATTTCATCTTACCTCCATCCACTCCGTCTGAATGTCTCGCACACGTGTGTACCAAACATGGCGGAGGTAATGCAGGATGGGTGGAGTTATCTAATTACTTCCTGTTACTGAGCTGAGATTGGTTTGGTATTAATACCATGGAAGAGAAGATGACCTCTCGTCAGTGAGGGGTTACCTACTCCTAACAATAATTTTAATATATGGATCCCTCCATCACTACACAACTTATTATACGTAGTTTAATTTTTGCTTTGTTATACTATATTTGTTTCACATTAGTTATGATTTGTATCAATCTTTGTACTACTGAATCTTTTTGTGCTATGATTCTACTAAATGACTCCAAATGAAAGGAGTCAATCTTCTATGTTTCTATGAGAAGGGTAATATGAGTATATATTATATGTATTCATTTTGTATCTTATTCTATTATGCATGCTGCAGACTCTTACTTAACCATGGTTTTCGTGTACGTGCATTCTCTTTCAATTCTGTATTTTTCCCAAAGTCTTTGTGTATCTTTCCTTTTTCTAGACACTGCCTGACTAGGGACTTTATAGACACTTCAGAGTCAGTGTAAATAAGCCCAAAGTTCTGCTAAGTGGAAGGAAAATAAGTCTTGACCTCTTTCTTTTGGTTAGTATTGGAGGGTATGGGGGAAGGACAGCAAATCCACTATATTTGGGTATAAAAACCACACCCATTGCCACAGCCTTTTTGAGTTCATTCTAGAGCGTGCAAGTTTAGTGACCTGGAGCAGGGGTACTTTAGACTGTGGATATTTGCCCCTATTGCTACAATGCAAAGCCATCCATCAACTTGTCTGCAGAATACAGCTACAGTCCTGTGATGACACCATAAGAATTTGCTCTGCTACATCTAGGAAATGCTTGAATGTCAGGTGTACATATTCAATGTTGTGAAGATAGGCTTCGGATAATAGATATTGTTTTAAAGTGTTTAAAACGTGAATTCAAAAGATTTCAGAATGAATAAGCTTACGCAGGCTAAGTGACTAAATATATTTACTAAGTGTGATTAAATATAAGATAACACAGATAACTCACATACAGAATAATAAAAAGTAAATAATCATCACTGGCCGACTCCCCAGGGCGTGCAAGAGATAGGGAAAATCAGTACTTACATATTACCTTGAATAAAGTCTGCAATTGAGTGCCCACTAATGTACGTGTGTAACAGAGTTTATACCTTTTAGCTCCTTCTTCAGTGTGCAGCAAACATGTCTCTAAGAGAACCACTTCTCAGAAATGTGGCCTCAGCACAATGGGTATGATCTAACTATCCATAACCCACTACATTACAAGGTAGACTTTATTACACAGAATATTAAAGGGTTTCTGTCACCAGATTTGGGCATACTAAACAGGATGGCATTTGCAATGTGCAAATGCCACCTGATGCCCAATCTGGTTTTCTTACTGTAATCAGATCAGCCGTTTTGTTAAAAAAAGCACTTTTATAATATGTAAATTAGGTGTACTAGGTGCAAGAGGCGTTTACCTTGCACCTAGTAATCGCCGTGTTCCAACCTCTAGTGCCGCCTCCTGCTTCCTGATTGACAGGGCCAGGCAGCTTGCTCGATGAGCTGCCGGCCCTGTCCTCGCTCGAAATCCCGCGCCTGCGCCGTGTAGGCTAAATTCGGCGCAGGCGCAGATAGTTCACCGCCGCCCGGCTCCTGCCTCTCTCACTGCGTCTGCGCCGTGCGGAGTAAAAGCGGCGCAGGCGCAGTGAGTTCCGCCGGCCGCCCGGCTACCGGGTCTCTCAGTGCGCCTGCGCAGGCGCAGTGAGAGAGCTGGGAGCCGGCGGAACTCACTGCGCCTGCACCGCTTTTACTCCGCACGGTGCAGGCGCAGTGAGAGAGGCAGGAGCCGGGCGGCCGGGTGAACTATCTGCGCCTGCGCCGAATTTAGCCTACACGGCGCAGGCGCGGGATTTCGAGCGAGGACAGGGCCGGCAGCTCATCGAGCAAGCTGCCTGGCCCTGTCAATCAGGAAGCAGGAGGCGGCACTAGAGGTTGGAACACGGCGATTACTAGGTGCAAGGTAAACGCCTCTTGCACCTAGTACGCCTAATTTACATATTATAAAAGTGCTTTTTTTAACAAAACGGCTGATCTGATTACAGTAAGAAAACCAGATTGGGCATCAGGTGGCATTTGCACATTGCAAATGCCATCCTGTTTAGTATGCCCAAATCTGGTGACAGAAACCCTTTAAAGATAATATAAAAGACAGAATTAAAGGGGACAGAAGCAATCAGTAATTCAAAATAACCTTACAACACATTCCACTCCTGGTTCTTCCACTTTAATTCATTTTCACCAATCAAAAACAGAACCTATTCTACATATACTGTACAGCCTAGTCATGTGACAGAAAACCGCTTTGGAACCATTGGATCTCAAAAATAAATAAAAAGAACTGGGTTGAACTAACAAGAAGCATCTTTTATTGAGGTTTTACTCACTTCTTATTTTCTTGGATACTAAGCTGGTGCAAAGTCCATACTCCATATTTTGGTGTTCTGTGCACCGTGAACCTCAACACATATATTGTTTCCAGCTCTTTACAAACTTCAGTCTCTTACCCCTTTTTTCTCAGTCTTAATATGTGGGTTTAAGACAGTCCATTATCATGTCTGTGGGAGGAGCTTTGACACTGGGACCTCCTTCCCTCACTGGTCTGCAGATCATTGCATCAGCCCTTCTGATTGGTCAAGAAGTCTTGGCCAGAATATTACCATTGAGGTCCACCCCTGGACTGCCGTAGTACGAGCAGCAAGGCCTTGTTCAACATGGCAGACCGGTGGTTGAAGTTGTTTCCATTTGGGTGGCAGTCAGGTAACCAAAAGGTGTGTCTTACCACACATGGTCATTATCGTGGACACTTCTGAGGTTGTCAGTCCTGGCTCTGCTAAACAGCTGATACAGCCTGCACTTAGGGAAGAGGTACTTAAACAGTTCCACACAGTCTAGAATCTGTCATTAAATTCAATTCAAAAAGTTCAGTCCATAGTTTTAAACTAAGTCCAGGATAACTCAGTCTACAGCAGAATGAGCCGCTGATGGGGTGAATTTGGTTTCTCTCCACCTCTGTTGTTATATTTTTGTATATATGTGGTCAATGTGCTTCTTTTATTAGTTAGTGTGTGTTGTATGACATAGTGAGGGTTGTAGTGATGGTCTTCACATCTCCCTGGTACCAGACATAAGGTATGCTGATGTGACCCTCAGGAAATGTTAGGTTTGGGAACTCTACACTTTTACAGAGGTCTGGCCATGCTTCAAAGCATTCCTCTCTGCGGGGGTAGTAAACCCTGGCCCCTGCTAGTGATAGTATAGACAGGGGAGGGGGATGTGTTTCTGGATATCTCTGAGACTAGGGGTAGTAGTCAGTTATTTGGAGGTGTGAGAACAAGGTGAGGCGTTCTCTCCTTTCCGGTCACGTGCCGATTTCATGACACCTGCATCAAATGGATCAAACAAAAAAAAAAGGCCTTAGAACTTTTGTCAACAATTCTTTTCTTCTGATCTTCAGAGAGTTCTTTGTCATGAGGAGCCATTTTGAACTTCCCATGACCAGGATGAGAGAGTCTGAGAGCGATAACACTAAATTTAGCACAACTGCTCCCCATTCACACCTGAGACCTCGTAACACTAACAAGTCACATGACACCGGGGAGGGAAAATGTATATTTGGGCACAATTTGGCCATTTTCACTAACGGGTGTCCTCACTTTTGTTGCCAGCGGTTTAGACATTAATGGCTGTGTGTTGAGTTTATACTGTTATACAAGCCGTACACTACTACTACGACTACTTTACATTGTATCAAAATGTCAGATCTAAGATAGAATAAAATATTTACAAAAATTAATAAGTAATAAGATAAACTATAGAAATTAATAACTGTTGAAGGTTTAGCATTAGATAACATTGATATTCATATCACATTGTAGTGTGAAATAGAGACGAGCGAATCAAAGTTGACGAAGTGGAATTCGATCTGAATTTCAGGAAAAATTTTGATTCGTCTCGAAGTCGAATTTCCTTCCACTTTGTGGTAACGAATAACATTTTTTTCTAAAATGGCTGCTGCACATGTTAGAACGAGGAAGTAAGAAGCCCGGGAATGGGGGATCACCTGCAATGCTATGTGCCAATCAGCAGCTATTAATACATTGTGCCAATGTACCAATGTGCCAATCACAGCCCTATTAATAGTCTCAGACTGCCCGGACACTGCCATTTTGCAGTGAACTTAGTGCAGGAGAGACATTACAGGCACTAAAGACAGTGAGAAGGAAACAATTTATTCACAAAATATTACTATTGAGCAGTTCAAGGAAAGATCATTCATAGTGTAGGGAAAGATAGGAAGGCATCATCCACACTATAGGGACAGAGCAGGGACAGATTAGAGATAGTGTAGGGATATGATAGGGAGGCATTATCCACGCTGTAGGGAGAGCGCAGGGACAGCACAAAGAGAGTGCGGGGATATAATAGGGAGGCTTTATCCACACTGTAGTGAAAGAGCAGGGACAGCACCGAGATAGTCTAGGGATATCATAGGAAGGCTTTATCCACACTATAGGGAGAGAGCAGGAATCAATAGAAGAGTGTAAAGCCTGGGTAATAGAAGCCATTCTATTACCACTCCTACACCCAGCTACTATCTTTAGTGGTCTAAAATAATATCATCCTGTGTATGCTTTTCCAGGTCCTACACAAATGTGGATTTAAGATTGTTATGCAACTCTTTATATATGTATAATGTACCTGGTTCACCAGCAGGTGGCAGCAAACACGGCATAGCTGTACTTTACATAAAATGGAGTTTTCATTTCCATTCCTCCACCCCCTTCTCCAGTGCGTGAGGAAGACGGGGCAACTCAGGCAATAAGATGGTGACACAGCGAGGCCCTGACTGGGGAGGCATGGTATGGGGCACCGACCCCTATGAGGAGAAGGAACCGGAGGAGATATATGTCTCTCAATATGTCCGGCAGCCAAAGAAGTCAGTTGAGGTGCCTGCTGAGGTGTTCACTCCGCTGGCTGACACGGCGGAGGTGGCAGGAGTTCCCGCTCCACCGCGGAAGGACTACTCCCTTCGGCAAAATTCAATGGTCCCTGAGGCTGTCACCCGGAACGCCCTGACCCTCTGGGAATACAAAAAGTTGGTAGAGGAGTGGGTTGTTCAGGTGTTGGAGCACCCACGGTCCGGTGACCCCAAGCTGGAGCGCCGAAAGGGTACTGTTATTTGGTTCAGTGTGGAACGGGGAGTAGGTTTTATCGCCGATGAGGAGACAGCTGAAGAATTATATGTCAACCGCCGTTCTGTAAAGCGGCCGTATCTTCCGTTAGTCCGCCACAATCTCCACGCAGGGGATTATGTGGAGTATACCCCTATAAACAAGGCCCCTTTGCTACTGGGGTGAAACTCCTTAAGCAACCAGCTACTCCTGCAGCGCCCCCGGAAGACTGGACTGAGGCGGCTCAGGCCACAGAAGAGGCTCGGTGTTCCCATGAGACCAATGATGGGACTCTGCAATCTGAGGAAAAATCCCATACTCAGTTGGAACCCCTGATACCAGATTTGCCACCGCCGCCGATCTTTCAAGTGGGACAGATGCCAGACCACCAACAGTTTCGTGTACCAGCCATCGGTGGTACAATATCAACTGCCATGGCACGTGCAGGCCGCACAGTCCGCCGCTCGCGGAAGACTGTTACCAGAGCCCTTACAGCCGGAGATTCTGTCACCTTGTATGCCGGCGGGAGGATCTGGCCACTATAAGGTGATGGGCAAGGCCCAAGTTGCCATGGCCCTTGCCAGTGTGACCGCCCGGTCACTACCAAGACCACCCCTGAGAGGTCGGTGGGGGTCTGCTGCCACAGCCAGTGTCGCTTTCATGAGGCAGGAGCGCCCTCTCATGTCTTTTAGCTCCAGCAGCAGTGAAGAGGACCTGCTGGCCCTTAATCAGATCCTGCAGCTTTTATGGGAGCCACAACGTGGACTTAACGTGAAGGGTGAGCACTAGTTGGCGTTTGTTTTTATTTTTCTTGCCCTGCGTTTGTCCTCACCCAGATGGACATGGATTGTCAGGACTCCCCCCCCCCCCATAAAAAAAAAAGTTTTAACCAAGTTGCGCATACGTGCGCCTCATCCCTTTTTTCCTCCTTTTCAGGTTATTTGGGGAGCCCCTTGATAGAGGGTTTTTTAAGGAACTTTTGCTGCTATTTTTTTACCCATTTGGATTACAATTTTACCTATGTGGATTACAAATTGCAACTGAGTTTGGGACTCTGTTCCAGTTGTATGACAAGCGTCAGAAGAAAAGAGACTTAAACGTGTCCGTGAGCAGACTAGGTAGGCGATATTTAAAATGTTTACATTCTACATATAATGTATTTGCACTATATTGTTTGCACTAATGTTTTTACCTTTCAGCAACGTTTTCAAGTATATTGCCCATTGTGTGTATTTCTTTACAGGTACCGCAATGTGTCCTTATATTCACTTTATGGGGTGATTTCAGATCTGACCATTTACGCTGGATCTGGCCAGGGGTCCGCAAGGTGTCGAAACGATGGCGCAAGCCTCGGATCACCTGCTGGATGACCACCTTTTTATGCTGGTTTGGGTGGCGGTGTGTGCCATCGTAAATCGTAATCCTGGCGGTCCATCAGCCGAACTATGTATTTCAGCCATGCAGCAGAGCTAAATGATGAGGATTGCCTGGATGCCATTTTCGAATATTCGCTCTGCCTCTGAGTGCACGCCGCGGCCTCTCATCGTACGTGCCTGCGTATTACGTAATCGTGTAGACAATAGTACGCTGAGGATTCGTAAGCTATTTGTACGTTTTCTAAGAACTTGCGTACATTTTTTAAATGAACGTTCATTATTAGTGCGCGAATGATCGCTAATAGCACATAATAACGTATATTTTGTACGCAAATACAACGAATCTATTAGTCGAATATATGAATCTTAGGAAAAGTTTGGCGAATGTTCGGCGAATAATTTTTTAAATGATTCGCTCATCTCTAACAGTGAGCTTGTCAGCACAGTATAGAGCAACCATGATAGAGCAGAGTTGAGTTTGCCTTCCAGTTTAATGCTAAAGCCTGCTGGAACCGAGACAAAGCCAGAAAACTGTTGGAGAAACGTTTTATTTAAGTAAAGCTGCCATTAAACTTCATCTCAATGCCTGGACTCAATTTATACCTCTAAATCCCTCAATCATTCCCCCTATTTAATACTTTGGAGCCAAAGCCGTATCCAAGTAGGAACACCGTGACACACTACAAGAGACATTTTAGTCCGCAACACACCACTTGGCAATTCCTACACCTGGGAGGCGATTCTTATAGAAAAGGGCCCTTTGGGGAGGCCGCCCGTTGCACTTGCTGCACTAATTAGGGTTCAAAGTGCCCTAATACTACAGATTTTTGAATGTTTGCATTCTTTGATACATCAGTAATTCCAGTAATCCTAGCTTCTGTTATTGGGGTATAACTGCAGTCTGATCCAACCAGTTTTGGGGTGTAATTAGTTTATGTGTAAGTACTTTCGGTGTGGCATGCTGCACGGGAGAAGAAAGCACACTCCTCGGGTTTAAAAAAAAAGGATACTAGAGGTGATCAAACAATATAGGCCGAGAACAGATAACCCGAAGAGGGTTAGCCGCAGAGGCCACCGATCGCTGATGCACAACACGTCTCAATCTGTGACTGGGCCGCTGTGTTGACAATTCATGCAATTCCTCATGCGATTCCCACCCTCACCACTCTGTGACTGGGCCGCTGTGTTGACTCCTCATGTTGTTCACACTTCAGTTATTTGGTCAGTTTTGGCCCCGTAACTGACCAAATAAGTGAAGTGTGAACTGATTGCAAGAGCGACGTCTGTCATCTTCTAAAACTGGCTCACAGTATTGTTTCACAGCAGACTCCTTATGCGTGTTACTACAAGGCACAGTGTTCTCCACCACTATACAGGCTCTCTGCAGCAAGGAAATAGCTGTTTTTAACACGATTCATCACAAATAAATTCGGATCGAATTGAATCTTTTGGAGAAATTCACTCATCTCTAGTGTAAAAACCAAAATACACATGTTATGTAATTCATGATTATCTTTTTCCATGTAAACCCTTGTAGATAACAAAATATAGCGCCATTAATATCACATTTATTCATAAACCTTCTAAGATACCCAGTGTTGTTTAGTGGTTACTCTCCAAGTAAAACCCATTGACATCCTGGTTCTCAGTTGTTCCCAGATTTTCTTAAATAGACATTTTCATGAAGGCATACACCAGAACACAGGACTTCTCATCTTTCATGGGGGTGTCTTGTAATTAGGGGATGGGCAGAAGGGCTAGCTTTGTATGTGACATCCATCCTGTCCTCTTCCCACCCCTCTAGGTCAACTGAGTCCACTGCTTTTGGTCGGATGGTACAATCCTCCTTCTTCTAGTCAGTCGCCTCTTAACCATTCATGAGGACAGATCTCTGGTCTTATCAGAACATTTTACATGTCAAAGTCAACGTATAACCACAAACAAGAACAAACCATTCTGACAATACAGACATGGACACATGAAGGGCCTATAGGAAGCGTTTCCATCATATTACCTTGAATTCAATAAAAAAATGTTGAGCTCAAGCAAATATATATTGTACTCCACTTTCTTGTTTCCTAATTTTTTCCATCACTTGTTCATGCTGGGCAGGGATGGCCTGCTTGGAAAAGTAGTGAAGGCTGGGAACCACGTATCATGGGACAGCTGCTGTCATCAAGTTTTTAAAACGGTCAGTCTCCATCGGACGGAATGGCAGCATTTTAAAGGCCAGGAATTTTGAAATCCTGGCATTCAGGGTCAGGGCTCATGGGACGGTAGGGGGGTACTTCTTCTTTCTCTCCAGTATTTGTGGGATGAATAGCTGAACACTTCCAAGGGACAGTGTGGAGATGCTCGGTGACGATGGTGGTGTTGCTATCACATCCTCTCTTTGAGGGATACCAGTTGGCCCTGTTGCTCCAGAGGGGGAGGAAGATGCCGAGACGGCAGCAGAAGAGGGAGCAGGAGAAGCCTCTGATCTTTCATGGTTCTTGAGGTGTCTTCTCTACTGCAGCTTGTGCTTTGTGGTTGGATGCCTGGTCATGCAGGTGGCGCTCAGGTTTAGAACATTTATGCCTCGCTTCAGGCTCTGACGCTTCAGGCACAGCATGCAAACCACCCGTGTCCTGTCATCAGCACATTTCCTGAAGAACTGCCACGCCAGGGAGCTCCTTGGAGCTGGCTTTGGTGTGCTCTGTCCCTCATTGCAGTGGGCAGTAGAACGCGTACTGGCTAGGGGATGGCCACTGTGGTTTTGCACCTTGCTCCCTCTTGTGCTGTGCGGCTGAGGCTGCGTGACCCCCTCCTCTTCCTCCGAACTGCACGCCTCACTGGCGTGACCTGGATGCAATGTGAGGTCTAGGACTTCATCATTCTCCAAATCATATTCCAGCTCTGCCCTCCTGGCTCATCTGCACACTGCAGAAAGCCCCAGCAGTTGGCACCTGTATTTCGTCATCAGAGACATGCTGTGGTGGTTCTCCCACGTCCTTAAATATAAGTGGTTGGGCATCAGTGTACTCAATTTCTGTCACTTCTGGGGCAGGGCTAGGTGGATGTCCCACAAAAACCCCGCCAGCAGAGTCATCAAAAAGTATAATTGACTGCTGCTCAGACTGCTTGGCTTATGTGCAAGGGGTTGAGGTGGGAGATGGATGCCCATGGGCCGCCGGTGCCAACTATGTGCTTTTAGCAGCGGACAGGGTGGAATACAATGTGCAGGAACTGAAGGCTCTTTCAGCCATTCAATCTACTACTGCCTCTACTTGTTCTGTCCATTGGTACAGCAGTATTAGGGCCTACAAAATGTTGCATAAGGTCCTGTCGCCTGAGTACACCAGAAGAAGGTGTTGTATTTGGGCAAATAGTTGGAACAGATCAACAACGTTCTCTCCCTGCACCAGGAGCTCCACCACCACCAGTAGCACCTCAACCATAGCCATGTCCCTTATTTCATGCTCTCCTCATTTTTTTACGGTCATTTACAAAATTGAAGAACAGACAAACAATTGTATTTCATGGGTGCAAATGTGGTGAACCCAAAAAATGGCTATAAGTCACCGACAGAATTAATAGACAGATTAACAATTCTATTTTCATGTCAGGGGTGCAAACAAGGTGTTTTGTACCCCTCAAAAATGGCTTTATGACACAGACACAATTAACAGACTGATTGTCAGCTTGTTTCAACTAGCTTTATTTAAAATCTGAACAGCAAACACGAACATGCACTTTCGCGCCAATGTCCATGGTCGGGTTTGGGTGCCTAGACAACAAACTGTATAAACCGAAGCATTCCAGTCCAGGTTTGCTCCACTACAACCCACTACAACTTCAAACATCAACACTTGGAACCACTAATAATCCTCCTGCAGATTATTAGATTCCTGTGAATGCCTAGGTTCCCATTTGGAGTGACCAAACTGCCATCTGTATGTAACACCCTAGCAACAACAAGTGTATCTACTTGTTCAAATCCCACTTCTGACACCAATTGTTTTAAAGTGTTTATGGATGAATAAGTGTTTAAAACGTGAATTCAAAAGATTGGAGAATGAATAAGCTTACGCAAACTAAGTGAATAAATATATTTACTAAGTGTGATTAAATATAAGATAATACAGACAAATCACACACAGAATAATAAAAAGTAAATAATCATCACTGGCTTAGGGGGGTGACTCCGAGTTGGTTATGTTACCACACATGGCCGACACCCCAGGGCGTACAAGAGATAGGGAAAATCAATACTTACATCCTACCTAGAATTAAGTCTTCAGTGGAATATCAGCTAATGTATGTGTGTAACAGAGTTTATACCTTTTACCATGTTCTGCAGTAAGAAGGTCTCTGAGATAAATACTTCTCAGGAATGTGGCCTCAGCACAATGGGGGATGGGTATGATCTAATTATCCCTAACCCGCTACATTACAAGGAAGACTTTATTTCACAGAATATTAAAGATAATATAAAAGAGACATATTTAAAGGGGACAGAACCAATCAGTACTTCAAAATACTCTTACAACACAGATACATAAATAAATTATTCAAGATTTGCAGGGGTCTGAAGCAGAGTTTTCAGTCATGACTCTGTACATGACCACGATCACTTAATGGTGGGCACTGTGCCGTTACATGGGGCTTCTTGGACAAGTTTCCAGATTTTCTGCAGGTAATCAGGTTCTATTCCATGCACCACAAAAGCTTTCTGGTAGTCACAAGGGTTAAATTTAAATCCAAAAACATAGAAACGACTGTCATGGCGAAGAATGAGATTGGTGGCCAAAGAAAGAAACCCAAAATATACGTCATCTAGTGAATAAACTGGCAGCTTCAGGGAGGCATTATACAGGAGCTGGACTGAGGCTCCTGGGAAGAGGAAGCCTTCACCAGACAGAAAGTACAGATGTTTAGAATAAGGGAGCAAGGTCTCGGAGATTTGGTATTTGGAGTAACGAAAAACAACGGCGTGTCTCTGCAGTGCCCCATGAGTTGTCTGAATATGATGCCACTTTTACGGAATGACAAGAATACGTCCAAAACCGAAGATAACATTGATTTTAGATCAAATATTGTTAGGAAACATAGATTTACTTGTATATAAAGCACAAGTGCTGCTAAAAATTACAAGGAAGAGGCCGATACAACCGGTACATCACATAAAGGGGGGCCTCATTCACATTGTGGTACAATTGTTCATGTCGTGGGACTCCTACACTCATAAAGCCTATGCACAAAGTGAAAGGGCTGCTAAAAATTACACTGAATGTCACAGGTATTTAGGATGTTCAAACGTTATACAGCAGATGTAGCGCAGGTAATATCGCCGTCACTAACGGCAGAAAAAAATTACACTGAATGAATGAATGTCACAGGTATTTAGGATGTTCAAATGTTATACTGCAGACGCAGTGCTGGTAATGTCGCTGTGATCAGCCGCAGTAAAAAATACAAGTAAATGTCACAGGTATTTAGGATGTGAAAACGTTAAATAGCAGAAGTAACGCAGGTAAAGTCGTCTTGATTAGCGTCAGAAAAAAATACACTGGATGTCACAGGTATTTAGGATGCACAAATGTTATAGAGCAGACTGGCGCAGGTTGTGTTATTGTCAGCGGCGGCCAAACAATTTTAAAAATTTAGCAAAAAAGAAACACTAGATATTGCAGCCAGATAAAACAATAGTCCTTAAAAGGAATTTTAGGTCTTTGGAAAATTAAAACTAAACCTGCCTAGCCAATTCCTATCCCTACACTATCTGTCCCCCCTTGCAGTAGCTCTCCCTGACTAAGACTGAGCCGAACCACGTGTCATCGGGTGCTTTATAGCACCCGATGACGTGTTCCCGGCCAGCCAATCACTGCAATGCCAGTAGCCAACATGGCTACGGTATTACAGTGAATGTCAGTACTTCCCCGCATGCTTATTGGCTGCGTTGCAACCAAGAAACGTGCGGGGAGTAGACTCGAGCATGGTGATGCTCGGCTCATCACGGTGTTTGGCTCGGTGTTGGGAGTGGTACTTCTATTACCATTACTCAGATGATAAGCCTTAATCCTAA
Source organism: Rhinella marina (assembly GCA_900303285.1). Taxonomy (NCBI): domain Eukaryota; kingdom Metazoa; phylum Chordata; class Amphibia; order Anura; family Bufonidae; genus Rhinella; species Rhinella marina. The sequence goes on from ONZH01013636.1 coordinate 28,625, forward strand.
CACTCAAATGGATCTTGTAAATGCTCAGAAGGGGCCATTCGATAACTCGGCTCATTTTAATTACACCCCTGGGGGACACTGACCTTTGAATATAAAAGCTGTCTGTGGGGAACTGTAGTTCAGCCACTCCAAGAAGCATCGCTCCTTGAGGGACAAATTGTGGTGTCCTTCAGTGAAGTCCCACAGTAAGATGTCCTTGTATTCATCCTTCTCCAGCTTCACTATCTCCATGTGCTTGACATGATCACTCAGTGCCATCAGGAAGACGGGCCTTACCGTGTACCCCATTATGTCCACTGATTTTGCCCACGTACTTCTCAGGGCCCTTCTTCTGCTGACTGATGCTGGGTGAGATTTGATAGCCAGGAGCAGTAGTGGTGAGGTGCCCACATTCACTGGTTGGGGGGTGTAGAGGAGGGAGCAGTGGTAACTCTGAAGCTGAGGGAACTCTTCCTGGAATTGGGAGAGGTTCAGGTGGTAGGTGTAGACCCCGTCCTCCAGCGTCACTGACTTTCTCTCAGGCTTGGGAAGGCTTTCAGGGATCACAGACATCTTGGCTGAAAGCTTCAAACTTATTGTTGCAAAGTGCAAAATGGTGCCCATAGTCAGAAGAACGTAGAAGTAAACCACAATCCGGAGCCGCATGATATCTTTAAAAAGAACACAATGGGAGATTGGTGAGACGACCATTGTATGTTATCCAGCACTGCATGCTCTTCCCTACTAGTGACCTCTGACCTCCACACTATCAACCTATAACCCTAAAGCGCGAATATATAGTTTCTGGCCATCTGAATTTTATTTTATGACCTGTGAATGCAGGTGCACGGAGTGAGGCTTTCTCTACATATTTTTTCAAGGTTGTTTTAGGATTTTGACTCGCTGCGGATCTGGGAACTGGCCGCTACAGGATCCAGGGTGAGAGCAGATGAACAACACGTATACAGTGACAACTATGGAGCGCATGCGCTGGCGATGTTCCATTAGCCAATGGAGCTTTTCAGGAAAGAAAACAGAAGCTCATCCTACGGGACCTACGCCTCTTGTAAGGACCTAATCGGTGTTTTCCCTATCAAGATAGCTTTTGCTGAAAAGGCTTCCCAGCTGATGTGTCATTGTCAGATGAGGTGAACTCCATTAGTGATGTAAGTACCTTCACTCTGGATGTAGTCAGGACTCCAGCTGAAGTGTCTCTGTCAGATAAGGTGAACTCCATCAGTGATGTAAGTAACTTCATCCTGGATGTAGTCAGGACCCCAGATGATGTGTCGCTGTCAGATGAGGTGAATTCCATTGGTGATGTAAGTACCTTTATCCTGGATGTAGTCAGGACTCCAGCTGAAGTGTCGCTGTCAGATGAGGTGAACTCCATCGGTGATGTAAGTACCTTCATTCTGGATGTAGTCAGGACTCCAGCTGAAGTGTCGATGTCAGATAATGTGAACTCCATCGATGATGTAAGTACCTTCATCCTGGTTGTTGTCAGCATTCCAGATTAAGTGTTAATGGCAGATAATGTGAACTCCATCGATGATGTAAGTACCTTCATCCTGGTTGTTGTCAGCATTCCAGATTAAGTGTTAATGGCAGATGAGGTGAACTCCATCGGTGATGTAAGTACCTTCATTCTGGATGTAGTCAGGACTCCAGCTGAAGTGTCAATGGCAGATGAGGTGAACTCCATCGGTGATGTAAGTACCTTCATTTTGGATGTGGTCAGGACTCCAGCTGATGTGTCGCTGTCAGATGAGGTGAACTCCATCGGTGATGTAAATACCTTTATCCTGGATGTAGTCAGGACTCCGAAGTGTCAATGGCAGATGAGGTGAACTCTACCGGTGATGTAAGTACCTTAATTCTGGATGTAGTCAGGACTCCAGCTGATGTGTCGATGTCATTGTGTGTTGTGTTCTTTATCCTTTGTATATAGACCAGTGCTAAACAAGGCCTCTCCGTAATTATGGCGCATCCAGCGTCAGTTCTAAATGTAAGCTAGCTTCTGAGCCAGCCCCTCCCCTTCCCTGCCACGGCCACAATTGTAGACCTGGCACGAGTGGGGAAAAGTCGCAGATAGAGGTGCAACTAACCTAATTTAGGCGTAGTATATGTATATACTGCTTATTATATTTAATAACATCAGATTATAAACCTTCCTTTGAAGTGGAGATGTAGTTCAGTTAAGAGTATCTGAACCAGAAGTCAGCAAAACAAGGATTGGTGTAGTTGGCAGTATACTCAGAGACACGTAGAGCAGTTTTTTTTTATTATTATTATCTTTAATTTGGAATTTAAAGGGGTAGGTCCAATAATTTGAAAAAAAGTGTGTATTTAGTGGTAATGCAGTGTCCTACTCCATATTATTGGTGGGACCTGTATCTTTAAGCATGTCATTTTATGCCTAAAGCAGGCATGGGATTCAGCCGGTTCCCTCCGGTTCTCCAGATCTGGTTGTTAAAATTACACCCGGATTGGAGAACCGGGTTACCGGCTAAATCCCGATCCGGTGCTGCAGCAGGGGATGAGCGCTTCCATTTTAGAAGTGCTCATCTCCCAATGTAGGCAGATAAGCGCTTCCACAAGCACTCATTTTCTGCCTGCGCTGCACTAGCCTGACCGCGTACAGCTTCAGGACTTAGTGCGCGCACTCTGACCTGACGCTGCACGCAGTCAGGTGACAGTGCAGCGTGAGCAGAGAAGAGGAGCGCCGGACCCGGAGGGAGGCGCCAGGAGAGCTAAGTTTTTTATTTTTTTATTTTGATGGGACAAAATGGTCTGATCTGAGGTCTGATGGGACAAAGTGGTCTGATCTGAGGTCTGATGGGGGCACAGTGGGCTGATCTGAGATCTGATGGGGCACAATGGGCTGATCTAGGGTCTAATGGGGGCACAATGGGCTGATCTGAGGTCTGATGGGGCACAATGGGCTGGTCTGAGGTCTGATAGGGACACAGTGGGCTGATCTGAGGTCTGATGGGGGCATAGTGGTCTGATGGGGGGCACAGTGGACTGATCTGAGGACTGATGGGGGCACAGTGGTCTGATCTAAGGTTCTGATGGGGCACAATGGGCTGGTCTGAGGTTCTATTGGGGGCACAAAGGGCTGAATCTGAGGTCTGATGGGGCACAATGGGCTGGTCTGAGGTCTGATGGGGGCAGAATGGGCTGATCTGAGGTCTAATGGGGGCACAATGGGCTGCATCTGAGGTCTGATGGGGCACAATGGGATGAATCTGAGGTCTGATGGGGGCACAGTGGGTTGATCTGAGGTCTAAATGGGGGCACAATGGGCTAATCTGAGGTCTGATGGGGGCACAGTGGCTGATCTGAGGTCTATGGGGGCACAGTGGGATGATCTGAGGTCTAATGGGGACAGTGGGATGATCTGAGGTCTAATGGGTAATGTATTGTATTAGTTTCCGTTTTGTTTTTTTACTTTAAAATAAGATATGTGCACTGTGCATACGGATTTGTTCATAGTTTTTTTTATAGTCCAACGGTCTGAGGGACAGTGAACTGGGGGGCATTGCCGGCATATGGGCACCACTATGGGGGCATCTACTTGGGGCATTGCTGGCACATCATGGGGGTATTACTGGCACATTATGGGGACACTGTGGGGGCATCTTAAAACTGTCACATTATGGGGACACTATGGTGTTGGAGGGGGAAAGAACACTATGGGGGCATATTATATAGGCACATTATGAGGACACTAAAAAGGGACATTTATACTGGCTTATTCTGGGGACACTATGGGGGAATCTTGTACTGGCACATTATGGGGGCACTGTCAGGAAGAGGAGAGGAGCACTATGTGGGCATTAACTAGGGGCATTATATAGGGGTATTTTATACTTGCACACATTATAGGGGCACTAAGGGGGATTTTTTTGTACTGGCACACATTATAAGGGACATTCTTTGTACTGGTGCTCATTTTAAGTATTGAAGGTGGCAGGATGATGGAAAAAGTAGGAACCTAAGATGTCTTTTCGTCAAACTGCAGAGACGAGAGATGGGTGAAAAATCATCATGGCGCCTGGTGTGAAAGGAGAAGATGAGAAAAGAGAACGTCTGCATCAGAGGAGAAGTCACTGGATGTAAGAGGTATGAGCGCTGTATGCTGGATAGCACTGAATATAATGTAGTGCTAGGTACAAATGTGTATAAAATATATATGGAGCAGGTAAATCTACTGTAAGTGTAGCCGAGGTGTAATTTATATACTGTATGGTGTATATTGTGTATGTGATTATGTGAGTGTAGTGTCTATATAGTCTGTTTATGTATGAGTACCTCCCAACCATCACAAATCTGGCATAACTACTGTGTGGGGGGCACAATGGAGACTAGACAGGAACATGTACAGATAGACATTGGGTGGAGTTAGAGGTGCTGGTAGTTTAGCTCCTTAGGCTTTTTAAAAGTTTTGTGGTATGTGTATATGGCGTATTTATGTATGTGTACCATGTATATGGGGCATGTGTATGTAAACACGTGTCGTGGCGCTGCGTGTCCGCTGTTTAGTACGGAACCTGTTCTTAAAAATTTGAATCCCACCCCTGGCCTAAAGTGTATGTAGCTGCAAATTTCTAATAACAGGTTGGTAACAGTACATATAGTCACCACTAGATGGTGCTGGTGCATTTCAGGCCAGACACAGGATATAATAGAGAAACAGGAGATAAGAGTGAGATGAGGAGCCAGAGTCAGAGATGTCCACCAAGTTGCTCCCACTTTGGCCCCCTCGGCTCTGGCCAGGCTGAAGGAGTTTGGAGGAGAAGATATCAGAAGCTACTCAGCACACACCAAAGTAACCATGGATATAGAGTAAGTCTCGTGGATAGGGTTGCCACCTTTTCCAACAAAAAATACTGGCCAAGTTGGGCCACACCCCAAAGGGGGTGTGATTGTGGGAGCGTGGCTTAACACTGGGTGTTAAGTCAATGTTGTACTCTGGCTCCCAATAATAATAATGTCCCCATTGGTGCCCCCCAGCATAAATAATGCCCCCATTAGTGCCCCCAGTAATAGAAATACCCCCATTAGCATCCCCTGGAATTAAAGGGGTTGTTCAAGTTATATTTATTGATGACTTATCCTCAGGATAGGTCATCAATATGAGATCGGCGGGGGTCCGACACCCGGTGCCCCCGCCGATCAGCTGTTTGAAGTGGAGGCGCGTGCAGTGCCAGCACTGACTCCTCTTCATTGTTAACCTGCTTGCCGTAACATCCACAGCGGTAATCGGTGTAATTACACCCAAGCCGCCCTATTCATTTCAATGGGACCGATCGCTCCTATACAAGTGTATACTACAGAGCCGTCCCATTGGAATGAATGGAACGGCTTTAGTGTACGTAATTACAACTGCTCGCCACCACGGCATGCCCCTCCTCTTCAAACAGCTGATCAGCGAGGGTGCCAGGTGTCGGAGCCTGGCCAATCTGATATCGATGACCAATCCTGAGGATAAGTCATCAATAAATATAACTTGGACAACCCCTTTAATATTGTCCCCATTAGTGCCCCCAGTAATAGTAACACCCCCATTAGCTCACCCCAGTATTAATGCCCCCATTATTGCCCCCCAGTAACAGTAATAGCCCCATTAGTGCCTCCAGTAATATTAATGACCACATTAGTGCCCCCAGTAAAAATAATGACCCTATTAGTGCCCCCCAGTAATAGTAACACCCCCATTAGCTCACCCCAGTATTAATGCCCCCATTAGTGCCCCCAGTAACAGTAATAGCCCCATTAGTGCCTCCAGTGATATTAATGACCACATTAGTGCCCCAGTAAAAAATGACCCCATTAGTGCCCCCCCAGTAAGAATAATGCCCCCATTAGTACCCCCTGTAAGAATAATGCCCCCATTAGTGCCCCCAGGAAGAATAATGCCCCCATTAGTGCCCCTGGAAATAATAATGCCTCCATTAGTGCCCCAAGTAAGAATAATGCCTCCATGAAGAATAATTCCCTCCATTAGTGCCCCCAAGAGTAATTAACGCCTCCCATTAGTGCCCTATTCTCTGCTTCTACCAAAAAAGCCCTCCCCTCCTTCATTTGCTCGCACCGCTGTGAATGCTCACTGCTGACTGGGAGCTCAGGACCTGTGCTCCAGCGTGATGACATCTTGCAGGTCCTGCCCTGAGCTTCCAGTGAGCAGCGCTGACAAATGGAGGAGGTGAGTGCTTATTTTTGGGGGTCAAAGGCTGCACTAATGAGAGCTCCGCAGGAGCGGACACCACAGCACCAGTGACCGGGAGAAGCTTCCAGCACCTGGACACAGCCTGACAACTAAGCGCAAAGTTGTGTGTCAGCACATTACTCTATGGACTGTGTGGATCAGTTTCTGATGGCAACCAGTACAAAGAATGGAGCAGATGATAGATGCCTGCCGCCAGGGACAACCGCCCTCTAGGCTATAGAAAACAAAGTAAGATAATATTTTATCCAGTACCGGGCTGTTAGCAAGTGGACCCGTTACTCAGTGAGCACAGATAGAGGACTCTGATACCAGCACATTGAAGTCTGTTAGTGCCCCACCTGAGCCCGTTAGCACCTCAACTGAGGTCTGATGGGGGCACAGTGGGATGATCTGAGGTCTAATAAATTTTATTTGCCGAACATTCACCGAACTTTTCCTAAGATTTGTATATTCGATGAATAGATTCCATGAATTTGCGTACACAATATACGTAATTATATGGCTTTTAGCGAACATTCGCGCACTAATAACGAACGTTCAGGTAAAAAATGTACGCAAATTCTTTGAACACGTACGCACGAGCATACAATTTGCGTACGAATCTTCAGCGTAATATTGTGTAGCGATTACGAAATATGCAGGCACGCACGAGTTGAGAGGCCGCGGCGTGCACTCCTCAGAGGCAGAGCAAAGTTTTACAAATGGCATCCAGGTGATCCTCAGCATTTAACTCTGCAGAGCTGAAATACATGATCCGGCTGATGGACCGGCAGGATTACGATGGCACACACCGACACCCGAACCAGCATAAAAAGGAGGTGATCCAGCAGGTGATCCGAGGCTTGCGCCATTGTTTCGACACCGTGCGGATCCCAGGCCAGATCCAGCAGAAATGGTCCAATCTGAAGTTCAAGTGCCCAGAGCGGCTTAATGAGATCCGCTAAGAGATACGGCGGGGTGAGTATTACGAATACTACAAGTAGATGCTCCAGCTACAGGTTCTTTAGCAAAAAAGGTTCCCGTCTCATCTTGGACTCAAGAAGAGAAGGCATAAGGAGGTACTTTAAAAGCGGTTGCAGATCGCCGGTGTTCACCTACTCAACACCGCGGTCCCAGGCTCCATGCTCAGGCGAGCACTGACCTTCATTACAGGGCAGGTAGCAGTGGTGATCTCCTGCCAGTGTCTCTCTGTGCTCCGGTTCTGGACTCTGTGCCTGCAGATGCTGTACCTTCTGGAATCTGCTCCACAGTTTCTTCCCAGGACACAACATGTTGCCCAGCTTGTTTCCTGTTGTACCTCAGTAAGGGCGTTTCACTTCACTTCAGTAAGGGGGTTTTGCACATGTGACCTGTGCTGACCAATCCTAGCCCTCCTGCACCTATATAAGTGGTCCAGCCCCCTTCCCAGATGCCTGAGCATCAAAGGTACTTGTATCCTGCAAAGGTTCCTGATGGTTCTGCTTGTGTACCTGACCAGTGCTTGTGTTTCTGGACTCTGCTGCCTGCTTGCCTTGACTCTCCTGTTGCCGACCTGGACTATCTGACCTTTACCTGTGCCGCCTGCCCTGACCTATTGCTCATACATCGCCTCTGGTACCTCCTGGTCCACCTGGACCAGCTACCTCGTGTGCCAATTCTCCTCCAGAGGTAGCGACCTGGTGTCCCCTCAGAAAAGTCTATCCTCACTATCAGGGGTACTGCGAAGAATGAGGGGTTCACTTAGATAACGTCCTTAGAGGAGGTAGGACACGAGGCACAGTGAGTTCACATCCGGTGGTTTGTGGCAGTCAGTGTATATCCTGCAGTGGGTCAGACTCATAGTCGTATCATCACTGTGTATACTTTATCATTTACAGCGCTGTGTGTACTATATAATGCACAGCGCTGTGTGTACTATAATGCACAGCGCTGTGTACTATATAATGCACAGCGCTGTGTGTACTATATAATGCACAGCGCTGTGTGTACTATATAATGCACAGCGCTGTGTGTACTATATAATGCACAGCGCTGTGTGTACTATATAATGCACAGCGCTGTGTGTACTATATAATGCACAGCGCTGTGTGTACTATATAATGCACAGCGCTGTGTGTACTATATAATGCACAGCCTGTGTGTACTATATAATGCACAGCGCTGTGTGTACTATATAATGCACAGTGCTGTGTGTACCCATACTAATGCACAGTGCTGAGTCCATAGCACTGATATAATAATGTACGGTACTGAGGTCCCATACAGTGCTGTGCACACCATGTTACCTGCTGCAGCTCTTCCTCCTCCTGCGGTCGCTCTTGCACATATTGTGGTCACACTTTCGGTGGAGATTATAATTGCAGGAACCGGTTTCTCCTGACTCCTCCCATTTGATATCTCCTTTCCCTTCTTATTTCTAGCCTGATCATGTTCTGTCATACCTGGGCTCCTTGTACAAACATCAATTCCATCAGACTTTTATTACATGACCTGAATTCATCTTGTAGAGTGCCAGCTCTTGTGGGCAGAGTCCTCTCCCCCTCTGCATCAGTCTGTTAATAGTTAATAGACCAGATCTCCCATTCATACAGACCCCAGACCATATCTCCATTCATACAGACCCCAGACCAGCCCCTATCTACACAGCCCTCAGACCAGCCCCTATCTACACAGCCCTCAGACCAGCCCCTATCTACACAGCCCTCAGACCAGCCCCTATCTACACAGCCCTCAGACCAGCCCCTATCTACACAGCCCTCAGACCAGCCCCTATCTACACAGCCCTCAGACCAGCCCCTATCTATCCAGCCCTCAGACCAGCCCTATCTATCTACAGCCCTCAGACCAGCCCCTATCTATCAGACCCTCAGCCCCCATATCTATCCCAGCCCTATCAGACCAGCCCCTATCTATCCAGCCCTCAGACCAGACCCCTATCTATCCAGCCCTATCTATCCAGCCCTCAGACCAGCCCCATCTACCAGCCCTCAGACCAGCCCCTATCTATCCAGCCTCAGACCAGACCCCTATCTATCAGCCCTCAGGACCAGACCAGACCCCTCTATCCAGCCTCAGACCAGACCCCTATCTGTACAGCCCTCCGACCAGACCCTATCTGTACAGCCCTCCGACCAGACCCCTATTCTGTACAGACAGACCCCCTATCTATACAGACCAGACCCCTATCTATACTATAAGCCCTCCGACCAGACCCCTATCTATACAGCCCTATCTATACAGACCAGACCCCTATCCCTTTATTAGGCCCTCCGACCAGACCCCTATCTATACAGCCTCCGACCAGACCCCTATCTATGCAGCCCTCAGAACAGCCCCCTTATGCAGCCCTGCCCTATCTATGCAGCCCTCACAGCCCCCTATCTATGCAGCCCTCAGACCAGACCCTATCTATACCCTCAGACCTCAGACCAGACCCCTATCTATACAGAGCCCCCTACAGTCAGATATCTAGACTCAGCCCCTATACACCCCTATTTATACAGCCCCGGTCTGACCCTATCTATCCACAGACCCCAGACCAGACCGATATCTCCCATTTATACAGACCCCAGATCTGACCCCTATATACAGACCCCAAAGCAGATCTCCAATTTATACAGACCCCAGACCAGACAGCTATCTATACAGCCATCAAACCAGACCTCAGTTCAGACCCCTATCTATACAAACCCCAGAGCAGATCTCCAATTTATACAGACCCCAGACCCTTATCAATACAGACCCCAGACCTCCCATTTATATGGACCTCAGATCAGATTCCTATCTATACAGACCTCAGAGCAGACCTCCCATTTATACAGACCCCAGGCCAGACCTCTATCTATACAGACCCCAGACCAGATCTCCCATTTATACAGACCCCAGATCAGACCCCTATCGATACAGACCCCAGACCAGACCTCCCATTAATACAGACCCCAGACCAGACCTCTATCTATACCAGGGGTGCACAACCTGCGGCCCGGGGGCCACATGCGGCCCTTGATACCATTCTGTGTGGCCCCATCCATCTGGTAACAGACATGTATGTCCATGTTTTGTGGCTGCTCACATGCATTTTTCATGTATTTCTTCCATTAGATGGGACTCCTGGAACTGTAACTAGACATTAATGGTATACACTGTGTGTTCAATCTGCCATAAATACAGTATTTCAGTTGGTAATACCCCTTTAAATTTTATTTTCGGCCCTTGACGTTGGTTCAGTCGGACAATGTGGCCCCCACCCAAAAAACGTTGTGCACCCCTGATCTATACAGACGTCAGACCAGACCTCCTATTGATATAGACCTAAGATCAGATCCCTATATGTATAGACCTCAGATCACCCATTTTTAGGGACTTCAGATCCCTATCTATACAAACCTCTGACCAGACCTACCATTTATACAGACCCCAGACCCCTATCTATACAGACCCCAGAGCAGACCTGCCATTTATATGGATCTCAGGTCAGACCCCTATCTATACAGACACCAGATCAGACCTCCCATTTATACAGACCAGACCCCTATCTATACAGACCTCTGACCAGACCTACCATATATGCAGTGCTTGTGTGATCTACAATATAGCCTCAGTAAAGTTGGGTGGACTTGCTACGTGAACCCCAGCCTCATCATTGTGTCCTTCTGTCCTCTCTGTCTCCCTTGCAGCTCAATGGACATCTATACAGACCTCTATTTTATACAGACTCCTATTTATACATTCCCCAAAGCAGAGCCCAGACCAGCCTCCTATCTATGCAGACAACAGACCGAGATCCCCATCTATACAGACCTCAGACTATACCTTTACCTATACAGACCTCAAAACAGCCCCCTATCTATACAGACCTTATACCAGACCAACATCTATACGGACACCAAACCAAGCCCCCCATCTATGTACACCTTAGACCAGACCATATCTGTAGGGACCCCAGACTAGGCTTACAATCTATTCAGACCTCAGAAGATCCCCCTATCTATACAGCCCTCAGACCAGCCCCGTCTCTATTCAGACCTCAGAAGAGCCCCCTATCTATACAGCCCTCAGACCAGCCCCCTATCTATACAGACCTCAGAACAGACCCCTATCGATACAGACCTCAGAACAGACACCTATCGATACAGACCTCAGACTAGACACCTATCTATACAGACTAAAGACCATACCCTTATCTATACAGACCTCAGACCATACCCCTATCTGTACAGACTTCAGACCAGCCCCCTATTTATACAGCCCTCAGACCAGCACCATATCTATACATACCACAGACCCCTATCAATACAGACATTAAACAAGTCCCATATCCATACAGACATCAGACCAGCCTCCTATCTATACAAACCTCAGACCATACCCTTATCTATACAGACCTCAGACCATACCCTTATCTATACAGACATCCAACCAGCCCCCTATCTATACATACTTCAGACCAGCCCCCTATCTATACAGCCCTCAACCAGCCCCCTATCTATACAGCCCTCAGACCAGCCCCCTGTCTATACAGTCCTCAGTCCAGCCCCATATCTATACATACCACAGACACCTATCAATACAGACATTAAACAAGTCCCGTATCCATACAGACATCAGACTAGCCCCCTGTCTATACAGACCTCAGACCAGCCCCCTGTCTATACAGACCTCAGTCCAGCCCCCTGTCTATACAGACCTCAGTCCAGCCCCCTGTCTATACAGACCTCAGACCATACCCTTATCTATACTGGCCTCAGACCAGCCCCCTTTCTATACAACCCTCAGACCAGCCCCTTATCTATACAGCCCTCAGACTAGACCCCAAATCTATACAACCCTCAGACTAGACCCCTAATCTATACAACCCTCAGACCAGCCCCTTACCTATACAGCCCCCTATCTATACAGCCCTCAGACCAGCCCCCTGTCTCGATAGCCCTCAGACCAGCCCCCTAATCTATGAAACCCTCAGACCAGCCCTTTTATCTATACAGCCCTCAGACCAGACACCTATCTATACAGACCTCAGGACAGACCCTGTCTATACAGCCCTTTAGACCAGCCCCCTATCTATACAGACCTCAGACCAGCCCCCTATCTATACAGACCTCAGACCAGCCCCCTATCTATACAGACAGACCAGACTCCTATCTATACTGGACTCAGACCAGCCCCTATCTATACAGACCTCAGACCAGACTCCTATCTATACTGGACTCAGACCAGACCCCTATCTATACATGCAGTGTCCCACTTATAGAGTAAAAGTGGGAACTACAAAGCTGTATTTTTGTACCATGTCATTCTTTGCTGATAATGTACATTTGAATGCTGTAAGAACCTCAACAGGCTGATAGACTGTTATTTTCTATTCTCACCACTAGGTGGTGTTGTTGCCTAAGCTATATATGAGACAGGCTTCTAGAGTCTAGAGTAGGAGGAGGAGTGGAGTGCATCTACCTGTGAATGTCTGCAGGTGTTTCTATGCACCTTTACTTTACAAGTAACCTTACTGATAAGGAACCAGAGCTAAAGAAAACTGGACAAGCATTTTCCTATAGCAACCTGTTTAAAGAATGCAGCAGATGACTGATGCCTGCCGTTAGGGAGACCGCCCTGTTGGTTGCCAGAGTTAAGCTTGAATCAGAATCCCGAAGTAAGGTCCACTCAAGAGTAAGAAAACTCAGAAAGCAAGTATCCACCTCTAGAAAGATCTACCCTACTAACAGTATAAGCGTTATCCTACCCAAGCCTGTGGAGGAATCTTGCAGCAACTGCACCTTAAAGGGGTTCTCCAGGAATTAAGAAAATGAAAATACTTAAATTTTACTTTATAATAAATATATTCTCAAATACAAATTAGAGTATCACCTGCACTGTCGCTTTAGGGTGTGCCTCACCCCAAGAGCTTAACTAAACAAACACAAAAAAAAAGACAAGTAAACAAATATATATATGAAAGAATGTATAAATCGATCTTGGGGCCCGCTGCAGGATAACTTAAAAAGTGAGGTCGCCCACACTCACCAAAGTCTCAGCTCCTCAGACAAAACAAGCCATTATAACTAGAAACATAGAAACATAGAAGATTGACGGCAGAAAAAGACCACCTGGTCCATCTAGTCTGCCCTTTTATTATCCTTTTATTGTTATCTTAGGATAGATACATGTTTATCCCAGGCATGTTTAAATTCAGTTACTGTGGATTTATCAACCACCTCTGCTGGAAGTTTGTTCCAAGTTTCTACTACTCTTTCAGTGAAATAATATTTTCTAATGTTGTTCTTGATTTTTTCCCCAACTAACCTCAGATTGTGCCCCCTTGTTCTTGTGTTCAGTTTCTTATTAATAACCCTTCCCTCCTGAACTTTATTCAGTCCATTAACATATTTAAAGGTTTCAATCATGTCCCCCCTTTCTCTTCTTTCCTTCAGACTATACATATTAAGAACTCGGAGTCTTTCTTGATAAGTTCTATGCTTTAGACCTTCCACCATTTTTGTAGCTCTTCTTTGGACCCGTTCTATTTTAGCAATATCCTTTTGCAGGTGAGGTCTCCAGAATTGAACACAGTATTCCAGATGTGGTCTCACTAGAGCTCTATATAGAGGGATCACAATCTCCCTCTTTCTGCTTGTTATACCTCTAGCTATGCAGCCAAGCATACAATTTGCTTTCCCACCGCCTGGCTGCATTGGTTACTCATTTTGAGGCTGTCAGAGATGACTACCCCCAAATCCTTCTCTTCTTTAGCACAGAACTGCCAATACGATACTCAGATAGAGGATTTCTTCTCCCCAAGTGCATTATTTTACATTTGGAAACATTGAACTGAAGTTTCCATTGTTTTGACCACTTATCTAATAAAGATAAATCATTCTCCATATTATTGACACCTCCTGGAACATCAACCCTATTACACACTTTTGTGTCATCAGCAAACAAGCAAACCTTCCCTACCAAGCCGTCCCTTATGTCACTTCCAAACATGTTAAACAGAGCAGGACCCAGAACAGATCCCTGTGGCCCCCACTTGTAACCAGCCTCTCCTCAGAATACACTCCATTAACAACAACCCTCTGGTATCTGTCCTTCAGCCAACTGCAGATCCACTTAACTATCCAGGCGTTAAGTCCAATTTTTGATAACTTCTCTATCAGCTCTTTATGGGGAACCGTATCGAAAGCTTTACTGAAATCCAGGTAGGTGATATCCACAGCACCACCTTCATCCAGCACTTTAGTTACATAGTCAAAGAAATCAATGAGATTAGTCTGACATGATCGGCCCTCAGTAAAGCCATGCTGGTTTGGGTCCATCAAGTTGTTTCTTGTTAGATGGTCAATTATTTTCTTTTTTAGTAGAGTCTCCATCATTTTTACCACTACAGATGTCAAGCTGACTGGCCTATAGTTACTAGCTTCTTCTCTACTACCCTTCTTGTGAATGGGTACAACATTAGCCATTCTCCAATCATCAGGAACATCTCCTGTTAGAAGGGACTGATTATACAGATCAGTCAGGGGGCCAACAATCACAGATCGGAGTTCTTTAAGAACTCTGGGGTGGATGCCATCCGGACCCATTGCCTTATTTAACTTTAGCCGGACAAGTTCCTGTAGAACATCGGCCTCTGAAAACACTGGGGCTGAAACTTTACAACTAGAGGCAATGCTATGTCCAGCCATGTTCTGATTATGAAAGTCGTCATCTGAAAAAACTGAGCAGAAGTGGTTATTCAGATGGTCAGCGACCGTCTTATTCCCATCTATATACAGATTTTTTCCATTGCTAAGTTTTGTAATGCCGCAGTTTTTCTTCTTCCTGTCACTAATATATCTGAAGAAGGTTTTATTTCCCTCCTTAACAGATTTGGCCATTTCTTCCTCCTTTGAAGCTTTAGCAGCATTAATATTCTGTTTTGTCTTCTTCTGTATAATTTTATACACTTCTCTGTCCGCTACACTTCCAGACTCTTTATACCTCTTATAGGCAGACTTTTTATCATTCACTATAGCTCTTACCTCTCTAGTAAACCATAGTGGATTTCTCTTTCTTTTCCTTTTGCTAATTTGTCTAACATATAGTCTAATGCCTTTAAGAGGACTTCTGTAAATGCCTTCCACTGAGCACTCGCTCCTGCTGTTTTATCCCACCCTTTTAATTCTTTCTTTATATATTCTCCCATAACCTCAAACTTGGTCTTCGTAAAATCCAATACTTTGGTTGCAGAATGGGATTTCTCACAGTCAGTATGGACTTCGAACCACAAACATTGGTGGTCACTGGAACCCAGATTTTCTCCCACCTTCACCTCAGATACCAGATCCCCATTTGTAAATACTAGATCTAGGATATTTTCACCTCTAGTTGGCATTTTCACCAACTGTTTTAAGGACATCCCCGTCAGGGCCTCTACTATGTTCCTACTTTTGCATGTGGACGCACAAGGGATATTCCAATCAACATCAGGCATGTTGAAGTCTCCCAAAACTACAATATCTCCCTTTACTGCCATTTGGGTAATCTCGTCCACCAGCATAATGTCATGCTCTTCAGATTGCCCTGGAGGCCTGTAGATAGCACCTACTCTGGTAACAGATCCCTTTTTATTTTGCAAGCAGACCCAGAGAGTCTCCAACTCCTTACATGAATTTTGGATCGCTGTTGATCTTATGGTATCTTTAACATAAATGGCGACCCCACCTCCCCCTTTCTCCACCCTATCTTTCCTATACAAAGTGTATCCCGGAATGGCTGTTTCCCAGTCTTTGCAATCTCTGAACCATGTCTCTGTTATTACAACCAAGTCCAAATTATCTCTACAAACTATTGATATTAGCTCGCAGATCTTGTTGCCTAAGCTGCAAGCATTTGTACACATTACATGAAGAACATTACATTTATCACTAACAACTCCATCTACCTCCCTGACAACATCACCAACATCATCCACCGCACTAACATCAGTATCTAAAGCACCAGTGACCACTTCATGTGCACCAACAACTGTATCTACCACACTAACAGATTGCTGATCAAGACGCTCAATACCCTGGTTCACCAAAACTGTTCGGGGACAGAAATCATTCTCCTCAATAAAATTCCTGTCCCCTCCATCTAGTTTAAATGCCTGTCAAAAAAACACCTGAACTCTTCTCCAAGTACCTCAGTGCCTTTGTGTGACGGGTGCAGACCATCTCTCTTGTACATGTCCTTACTACTCCACCTACTAACATTGTGAGTAACAAACCCAAAACCTTCATCTTTACACCACTGCCTTAGCCAACCATTGAACTCCAGGATACGACATGCCTTAATATTTTGAGAGTGGACTGGCAAAATCTCTGAAAAAGTAATGGAATCTGTCATTCTGCTCAGCTCCAGGCTGAAACTTTTTGAAATTCCATTTTCACCACATCAACATTTTTCTGGGACAAATCGTTTGTCCCGAGATGAATAACCAGATCAACTTCAGTCTCCTGTGTTGCAGCCTTAACAATATTTGTGATCCGTCTTTTATCCCTGCTTGTAGTAGCACCAGGAAGACATCTCACCTCCTTCAGTCCATCCTCATTCTGACCTAAAGCAACACCTCTAACAATCGAGTCACCAACAAGGAGATGCCTTCTCTTCTTTTTCATTCCACTTACTGCCCCTGACTGCTTGGTACCACATTCTCCTTTGGCACTTACAACATCCTGTGCCTGAGTATCCATGCTTGTATCTGCTGCCATATCACTTTCCAGGACACCATAGGGATTATACACAGAAATTCCAACAGTATTGTGTTCATGCTCCACAACTCTCAACCTCCCAGAGCCAACTGTCTTCCACACAGCCTTTCTCCTCATGGACCTTTGGGGAAGCGGTGTTGGATTACAGGGCTGCTTGACAGCACTCACTGGCTGGGACACTTCTTTCGATTGCAGGCTACACACTAAAGACTGCAGCCTTGAAATTTCACCATATAAAGTGGACAATTGCATACATAATGGACAATACCCCAAACTCCAAAGAGTACTTCGGAACACAACAGCCAGGCAAGTGTTACACTGCACCAAACCCGACATCTTAGAATTAAGGCAGTAACTCACCAAACAGAAGAAACCAATGTTGTCAGCAACCTCCTGCCGTTTTCAAACTACACACTTCTGTCTCTTGCACTTATGTCTGGCAGTACTTCAACAGAGTAAACTCTACAGAGCTGTAACCTTCCTTAGATACAGGTACAGCTGTTATTATGCTAACAAGGTGAGCTAGGTCTTTTCTTATGCTAATCTAATTAAACCAGTTACCAGCTACACCCAAATAGACACCTATACAGACTATGCAGAAACCAAAACAAACCAACTATAACCTCAGCAGTAATGACTAGAGATGAGCGAGTAGTGAAATATTCGAAAGTTCGAAATTCGATTCGAATAGACCGCGAAATTCGACTATTCGACCGAATATCGAATCCCATTAAAGTCTATGGGGAAAAAATGCTCGCCACTTGGAAATCTCAATTCGACCACTTGGAGGTCACCAAGTCCACCCTGAAACCTCAGAAAAGGATGCCAACACTGCTGGAATGCAACTGGGACAGCAGGGGAAGCATGTCTGGGTGCATATAACGCGCCCAAGTCGCACTATTACGCCACTATCACAGCCTCTCAACAATACACTCCAAACACAATCTAACCTCTCTGTAAAGTGAGACCATACAAGGAAACCTTCTTTCCTCTACATTGCCATGGACCCCCAAGCCAAACTAGACAAAAAAGAAGATGAAATTCTGCACCCCTTAAAATCACGTTGCCTATGACAACCACAGATGGCATAGGCAAGGGGGGAAAGCAAATAGACCCCACCCCTAATTGTCATTGTGTGTGTGTGTGAGATGTGGTCAGACATGTCTTCTTTAAAATGTAAAAAACAACTCAAACACATGCAGAAGCCTTAAAATGCCCAAATTGTTGGCGCTTGAGATGTCAGTGACCCGACCTGGCCCAGTGTCATGTCTAGCAGGTAAAGCAGTGGGGATGTTGAGGGATGCGTAGGACCGCAAAAGGCAGGAAGAGGCCGTGGGCTGGCCAGAGGCTCATGGAAAATTTTGTG
>ONZH01013637.1:0-11509 GCA_900303285.1 Rhinella marina
AAACAATGTATGTATACCCCCCCCAGGTATAATCAAAATGGACCAAAGTTAATCCAGGCCGGGGGTCTACACATTCCAAGCCCTCTCTGTAACCAGATTGCGGGCAATAAATGCTAGCTTGACTCCAAGGTCAACGGGGTCACATCTGGTTGGGCCATCACAGATCCAAGAGTGATTTTCAGGAATTTCCCCTATCTGTTTTCTTTTAATTTTCGGCAAGTTATTAATGAACATTTGGTCATAAACCAGCTTGTAAAGCATGCCAGTCACGTGTCATAAAGATCATCCTCAAAAGTCTTCCTGACAACCCCCAAAAGTCCATACCCCTTTTCTAATTAACAGAAATTGATGAATGTTCTGAGATAGTGTCATCTCAGTTTACAGAAGGGAGGGGGGACGAGGGATTTGGAGAAGATAAAATATGGAGCTCTGGGCTTGGCAGGTTATCACTTCTAGGGAGTCATCAACTAGATGAGGGTGGTCATTCTGCAATTGTGGCAGCTCCCAGCCAACAAAGCTTTCCACGTCCAGCACGTAAGAGAGTTCTGTTTGTTTCTCCTTTTTATTTTATCACACTGTTATATTTTTGCATTGTATGTATCTGTGTCTGTTATTTCATGTCATCTTCTTATAACCATTCATTGTACGCACTGAGGCAAGTACTAACATAATCTGTAAGTAACAGAGTATACAGGCACATGTACATTGATCTGAGTTAAGTAAGCAATAGGTCCTCGTCAACCTGATAAGACGAGTGGTGGCAGCGTGAACTAGCAGGTAATTGGTGCCAGGAGGCCAGACAGAGAGAAGTCCAGAGGGACACAGTCGGCTCCTCTCACCAATCTGGGTCCATGATCCTGACAGTGTGTACTATAAATTATACGCTATTCTACGTATAATTTAGTTACTCTATACGCTGTCGCGTACGAATTCAATTCAGCGATGCAGATTTTCCCTGGTAGTTACTCTATACGCTGTTGCGTACGAATTCAATTCAGCGATGCAGACTCCTCCCTGGTAGTTCCGCCCCTTTCTCCAGCGCGGAAGGATGACGAGGCAACTCAGGAAATTAAGTTGCGCATTCGTGCGCCTCATCCCTTTTTCCCCCTTTTCAGGTTATTTGGGGAGCCCCTTGAAAGAGGGTTTTTTAAGGAACCTTTGCTGCTTTTTTTTTACCCATTTGGATTACAGTTTTACCTATGTGGATTACAAATTGCTACTGAGTTTGGGACTCTGCTCCAGTTCTATGACAAGCGTCAGAAGAAAAGCGACTTAAACGTGTCCATGAGCATACTAGGTAGGTGATATTTAAAATTTTTATATTATACCTATAATAATGTATTTGCACTTTACCATATATATGTCTCGAATATTCGCTCTGCCTCTGAAGAGTGCATGCCGCGGTCTCTCCTCGTATGTGCCTGCATATTACGTAATCGCTTAGACAATAGTACACTGAGATTCGTAAGCTATTTGTACTCTCATGCATGCGTCTTCTAAGAAGTTGCGTACATTTTGTAAATGAACGGTTCGTTATTAGTGAGCGAATGTTTGCTAATAGCACATAATAACGTATATATTTTGTACGCAAATACAACAAATCTGTTGAATGTTCGGCGAATAATTTTTTGAATGATTCGCTCAACTCTAATTCAAATCAGTTTTAAAAATTAATTTTACATGGCTGGATAAACCCTTCTTAACATAAAGCCCACATGAGATTCCAAAATTAATACAGACCTCCACACCCCAAAATTAATGCAAACCTCTAGACCAGATCTCAAATTAATCCAGATTCCACATGAGCAAACAAATTCATACAGATCAGGACACAAACGTACACAGGCCTCACATTTCTTCAGCCCCCTGTCGCTCCCTGTAACCTTCAGTTCTCTCCTTAGTACACTAATGTAGTCCTCAGACTAGAAAAAAAATATATATACAGTGTATAATCCCCTCTCTGCTCGTCCTCCAGGCGCCATCGCTCTTGGTTTAGCACTGTGTCCTGGCACCAGTGCTGCACTGTGCCCTGGCGCCAGTGCTGCACTATGTCCTGGCGCCAGTGCTGCACTATGTCCCAACATCACACAGCACCAGGTCATAGTGCAGCACTAGTGCCGCCACAGTATCTGCCCACATACACTGAGCACTCCCATCCTCTATAGTATTTCCCCTCATACACGGAGCACCCCCATCCCCCACAGTATCTTTTCTCATACACTGAGCACTCCCATCTTCCACAGTATCTCCCATTATACATTGAGCACTCCCATCCTCCACAGTATCTCCCCTCATACAGTGAGCACCCCCATCCTCCACAGCATCTCCACTCATACAGTGAGCACCCCTCCACAGCATCTCCCCTCATATACTGAGCTCACCCCCCCCACAGCATCTCCCCTCATATACTGAGCACCCCCCACAGCATCTCCCCTCATGTACTGGAGCACCCCCCACAGCATCTCCCCTCATGTACTGAGCACCCTCCCGACACACAAACAGCATCTCCCCTCATGAAGAAAGTCCCTCACAGGTCAGCTGCCCTATGGAGTGAATCCTCCCCAGATAAGCTCCTCCCTTATACCGCTCCACACAGCCCTCAGTGCCTTGTCTTCTTTTCACACTGCCTCCTTGCCCGATATGCTCCCACAGGCCCTTCTTCCTCCATCACACACTCTGCACAGGCTGCTCTATACACAGAAATACTGCAGTCCTAGAGAAGAGGGCCAGCGGTGAGTGCACTGTTCCTTCAGCCTCCTTTACTAATGAGTGCTTTCACAATGGAAGCTCATTAGTTGTGTTCTGGCCCTGCTACTGATCAGCTGTAGACTACTTGTTGTAGTGATGCACCCCGTACGGTGGCACCCCTCGCCTGGCTCTAGAAATGGCCCTGCCTTGTTGGGATAGTGTGGTTCATCCCAACTGAAGAGTCAGCTCCCAGTACCCATGTGTGAGATGGGGAAAAAGCTCTCATTGTCTGAACACTGTTTGTGTAAATTAAGTTGAATATCTGGACTGACACTCTGCTGTTTGGCCACAAGATGCCACTGTTTCCTAAACACAGCTAACAGACTGCATATTTTTCCATATTCATGAGAGGTGGGGTTACAAAACCTGGAGAGGAAGAGATAGAGCAGCTATCTTGGGGAGAGCTTGGACGAGGATCCAGGAGCTGTGTGTGAGGAGGATCCATCAACATCTAGGTGTGGGAGCACCCTTCAGTGACCAGAGCTGCAGCCCAGTGAAGCTGAGTGTGTCCAAGGCCCTGATCCTGTCCAGAGGAACAAGAATTGCTTCCAGGAACACTGGTGAGAGCCGAGGAGCAAAGCAACATACACTGCGGTACCACATACTTGTTGGAGAAGCTTTCGGTCATTTTATAGCCACCAGCAGATGCAGAGCAGACCCGGTATTGGCGCCTAGAATCCTAGAGACTGAGACCAGGCCTGTGGTTAGTTAGATAGGATTTCTGTTTGAGTCAGGCCACAAGTGTTGCTGGCTGTTCATTGCAAGGGCTCCACAATTATGGGAGGGGGAATACTGTAGAGTATTGTAAGTTTGTAAGCTGTTGTGCTGCACCGCAGGCTAGCCCATACCACACACCCATACAGTTGTTCTTGATTTTTAGGGTAATAACAGGTAAGGCGTGGCTCATTAGTTGTGCCTGCCAGTAGGTAAATTACCACACTTTCCTCCGGCTTCCACTGGAGAGCGCCGCGCTGTGCAGCACAAGGGTCTTACACGCTGTGCAGCACAAGGGTCTCAGCCCCGGGCTGGGCATATGTAAATTTATTGTATGTTCCCAGCATTTGTGGTTGTTCTTATTTGTTGTTGTGCTCATTACCATGTTTAAGTAAAATACTGTTTTGGCAAAAGCTGGAGTTGCTTTCCACATTTGTGACTTCACTGTATCCTGGGGAGCCCACCCGAGTACACGGCTTACACATGCACTGGCACAGGTTTGCTGTTGCTGTCTATAATGCTCAGTCAGGATTCTAGTAGCTTGAGACCCGATGTCCAATGAGGCAACAAAGGGAATCCCATTGATTCAAAAAAAACCACTTCTGGACAGAGTCCTACATATCTGGGCATCCACCTGGGATTTTCTGGACCTACTGCTGTACCTCCTGAGGGGCGGTCAGTGGGCTGTCTACCGGGGTTTCTGGCATAAGACTATTTATGATCAGGAGGGAAATGTTTCCTTGGTAACGGTGTCTCATCCTCCAGCAATAGGTGTTTCTCCCACCGTTCCAGTTTTTGGCATACTTTCTCTAAACTTTTAGTTAGGAAGCTGACTTCATCTGTCAGGGCAGAAACTGCATCAGGAAATTGGGCTTCCTGACTAACTAGAGGGTAATGTCTTGGAGATGTAGAAGCCTTAATCACAGACATTTAAACAGGCCTAGCAGGCTCTGGTTGTGAGGAGGGATGAGCGGACAACTGGATGTCCGCGTTCGAGGAGTTCAGTCAAACTTCATTTCAAAGCTAGATTCAGGTTCTGAACTTGAACTGAACTTGACCCTGAATAACGAACCCCAATGAAGTCAATGGGGACCCGAACTTTAGGGCACTAAAATGGCTCTAAAAAAGTCATATAAAGGGCTAGAGGGCCGCAAAAGGCTCCAAAGTGGGCATAAGAGCAGTACAATTGCACGGTGGATAGGGAAATTAAAATAACATAAAACATGCAAAAGAAAAAAGTGGAGTAGGAAGTTGAGGAGGCCTTTTTTAATGTGTCTTTCAATTCTGTGTGTGACCTTTACTCTTTTTTTTTTTAATTTAGTTTTTTATTTTTATTTTTTTGTTTTTTGGTTTATGGAGGCCCCAAAACATTGGGAAATAACAAAGAGAACGCACAAACTGTGCTGCAGTACGGCAATGGCTAGGTGCGCCCAGTATTTTCAAGCTGGGCCTTAGTATTTCTCTACTAAGCCAAAATAAGACATAATAATCTTGAGCCTGGAGGCGGAGGTCCTAGTGGAGGAAGAGGTGGACGTGGCAGTGCAGGCGGTGCCACATCCTCATCCATCAGCGCCTGAAGTGCTTTTTCAAGGAGACATAGAAGTGGGATATTAAGGCTGATGATGGCATCATCACTGCTGGCCATGTCGGTGGACAACTCGAAGCACCGCAACACATCTCCCAAGTCTCGCATGGAGGCCCACTCGTTGGTGGTGAAATGTTGCTGTTCTGCAGAGTGACTTACCCGTGCGTGTTGCAGCTGAAACTCCACTATCACCTACTGCTCGCACACTCACCCCAGCATGTGCAAGGTGGAGTTCTACCTTCTTGGTACGTTGCATATGAGGCGGGGAGTGGGAAAGCTGAAGTTACGTTACGAAGTTACAAGTGAGCAGCAGCAGGGTGAGAATGCAGAAAGAGTGCACAGACGGCCCTCACTTTCTGCAGCAGCTCTGACATATCGGGGTAATTCTTCAGGAACCTCTGCACCACTAAGTTCAGCACATAAGCCAGGAGAGGGATGTGCGTCAAACCGGCTAGCCCTAGAGCTGCTACGAGATATTGCCCGTTATCACACATCACGAGGCCAGGCTTGAAGCTTAGTGGCACCAACCACTCATCTGTCTGTTGTTCCAAGCCAGCCCACAGCTCCTGCGCAGTGTGGGGTCTTTTCCCCAAACATATGAGTTTCAGAACAGCCTGCAGTCGTTCCCCCTGGCTGTGATGAGGTAGCAGTAGAGGAGGAACCGGAGTAGGAGGAGTAGGCAATAGGAGGCACCAAGAAACGTCCAGCAATCCTTGGAGGTGGTAGGACATGTACAAAACCGTTGCCCGCCTCAGGCCCAGCCGCCACTATATTTACCCAGTGGGCAGTTAGGGAGATGTAACGTCCCTGCCCATACTTACTGGTGTTGGAGAAATATCCCCTTACCCTTTGATTGCCTGGAGTCCCAATGCTATGTTCTTTATCGAGCTCTCAGAGAAACTGACACAGAGGCTGAATGCAACTGAACCAGATTGTAGTTTATTGCAGACACAAGCTCACATTATATAGGTATAAACCGCAATAGGCTGTTGCTGGGTGGTCTGCCACAGTGTAGATATAACCCCTACAATTCTAGTTCTACAAGTCTTGAGCTTTTTTGCAAACATGACAGTACAGAACAGTAGTTTACAAAACCACACGTTTGTTTCCATCTCCCCCCCCCCCTTCATGACCGCAGACGTTGAAGGTGCTGTGACACCTGTTGCTGACCTTTCTTGCCTTGCTTCAGCGAGCTTTGGAGTTTATTACCTGCACACAGCCAAGCTTATGTAACCATGTAGGGTCAGTTCAGGGACACTGACCCTATTTCCCACACTGTTCGGTGGTTATGTGGACATTGCCACTGATGGTGTTGCGCAGCTCACACCTGATTTTTTCCACCACTTGTTCATGAAGGGCTGGGATAGCCCGATTTGAAAAGTAGTGGCGGCTGGGAGCAATGTACCATGGGACTGCTGCTATCATTACATTTTTAAAACTTTCTCCATTTGATGGAATGGCAGCATTTCAAAGGCCAGCAGTTTTGGAATGCTGGCATTCGGGCCATGGCTCATCGGTGGGTAGGGGAGTATTTCCTATTTCTCTCCAGTGTTTGTGGGATGGGCAGGTGAATGCATGGGACAGTGTAGACATGTTGGGTAACGTGATGGTGGTGGTGGTGGTGGTGTGGCTGCCACATCCTCTGTTTGAGGGGTGGCAGGTGCCCCTGTCACTCCAGAGGGGGAGAAAGAGCCTGAGACCACAGCAGAAGAGGGAGCAGGAGGAGCCTTTGATCTTTTTTGGTTCTTGAGGTGTCTACTCCACAGCAGTTCATGCTTTACGGTAAGATGTCGGATAATGCAGGTGGTGCTCAGG
Organism: Rhinella marina; assembly: GCA_900303285.1. Classification (NCBI taxonomy): domain Eukaryota; kingdom Metazoa; phylum Chordata; class Amphibia; order Anura; family Bufonidae; genus Rhinella; species Rhinella marina. Next base: position 6,863 of record ONZH01013637.1, read on the forward strand.
TTGAGAACATTTAGGCCTCGCTTAAGGCTCTGACTGCACAGCGTGCAAACCATCCATGTCCTATTGTCAGCACACTGCCTGAAGAACTGCCATGCCAGGGAACTCCTTTGTGCCGGCTTTGGTGTGCTATGTTTCTTGGTGCGTTGGGCAGTATCAGGCATAATGGCTGGGGGACGGCCACTCTGCTTTTGCACCCTGCTCCCTCTTTTGCTGTGCAGCTGGTGCTGCGTGCCCTCCTTCTCTTCCTCTGAACTTCACACGTCACTGGTATGACCTGGATGCCATGGAGGTCTAGGACCTCATCATCCTCCCCATCATCTTTCAGCCACTTCTCACACCTGCCCTCCTGGCTGGTCTGCAGAAAGCCCCAGCAGTTGACACCTATGTTTTGTCATCAGAGACATGCTGTGGTGGTTCTCCTGTGTCCTCATCCTCAAATATCAGTGGTTGGGCATCAGTGCACTCAATCTCTGTCACTTCTGGGGCAAGGCTAAGTGGATGCCCCACGAAAACCCCACCAGCAGAGTAATCAAAAAGCATAATTGACTGCTGCATTACTTTGGGCTCAGACTGCTTGGCTGATGTGCAAGTGGTTGAGTTGGAAGACGGATGCCGGTGGGTTGCCGGTGCCAATTTTGCTCTTTCAGCAATGAGGAGGTGAAAGACAATGTGAAGGAACTGGGGGCACTCTCAGCCATCCAATCTACTACCAACTTGTTCTGGCCTCACCATTCTTAGAGTGGTATTTGGGCCTACAAAATGTCGCATAACGTCCAGTTGCCTGTGTACACCAGAGGAATGTGTTTCATTTCGGTGCATAGCTGGCACAGATTGAAAACATCCTCTCCCTGCACCAGGAGCTCCACAACCAGCAGCACCACGGCCACGTCCCCTAGTTGATGCTCTCCTTATTTGTTACAGTCACCCACAAAATTGCCTGACAGATGAACAATTGTATATCTGTCTTACGGATGGAAAAGAGGTGTTTGGACGTCCTTTTGTGACGGTGGCATTTATGGTGTTTTTTCAACCCAAAAAATAGGTAGGGCACACCAACATTAACCGGCTGAAAAACTATTATATATACTTTTGATGGTGGCAAGTATTTTACACAAAAAAAAGATAGATACACCAACCCAATTAACCAGCTGAATAACTATTATATATTCCTTTGACGGGGGCAAGTACAGTGTTTTTAAACCAAAATAAAAGGTAGGACACACCAACCCAATTAACCGTCTGAAAAACTATTATATATCCCTTTGATGGTGGCAAGTACACTGTTTTTTCAACCCTAAAAATAGGTAGGTTACACCAACCAAATTAACCAGCTGAATAACTGTTATATATGCCTTTGACGGTGGCAAGTACAGTGTTTTTTAAACAAAAAAAAAGTAGGTCACACTGACCCAATTAACTGGCTGAATAACTATTAAATATCCCTTTGATAGTGGCAAGTACAGTGTATTTAAAAAAAAAAAAAAAAGGTAGGTCACACCGACCCAAATAACCGTCTGAATTACTATTATATATCCCTTTGACAGTGGCAAAAAAGTGTTTTAAACACCAAAAAAAGGTAGGTCATACCAACCCAATTAACCAGTTGAATAACTATTATCTCTATTATATCCCTGTGACAGTGGCAATTATAGTTTTTTTTTTTACCAAAAGAAAAAGTGTTTGTCTCACCCTCACAATTAACAGACTGATTAACTATTTTATTTCTCGGTCACTAGTGCAGAGGAGTAGGATTGTACCAAAAGGAAATTGCCAAAAGTCCAACAGATCATCCTCAGACTGAACAGCACAATTAAGTACTGGTATTTCTGTCTCACTGATGCAAAGAAGCAGTATCACACCCATCAATAATGCCTACAGTTCACTAACACACTTTTTAAAACTAATAAAAGCTTAACACTCTCACTGCCTTCAGCAGCGTCCTGTCCCTACACTAGTCAGAGCAGAATGGTGGCACACCATGTGATCCAGCATTTATGCATGCATGGTCACATGGTGTGCCAGCCAATCACAACCATGCCAATACTAGGCTTAGGCTGCAGTCTTTCAACAAGCTTTATTTAAAGTACGAACACTGACACCCAAATGTCCGCTACGGTCCCGAACATGGCGGTCCAGGTTTGCTCATCCCTACTTACAAAGAAAATAAAAACACCACAGAACTGTTTGTATTATACCGCAGATTCACCCCAAAATCGAGGAGGAATGGATGTACTTATATATCAACTAAATACACCCCAAAACTGTATCAGACTACAGTTTCACCCCAATAACAGAAGCAAGGATTACTGGAATTACTGATGTATCAAAGAATGCAAACAACCTAAAATCACACCAACCCAATTAACCGGCTGAATAACTATTATATATCCCTTTGACCGTGGCAAATAAAGTGTATTTTAAACAACAACAACAAAAAAAAAGTAGTGCAGACCAACCCAATTAACCGTCTGAATAATTGTTATATATCCCTTTGACGGTGGCAAGTACAAGTGGCAAAAAAAAGTATAGAATTAGTGCAGCAAGTTATAATAGAATAGCTCATATTACCAAGGCTTTATACTCTTCTATTGGTCCATGCTCTTCTACTCATTCTAACATGTGCAGCCACCATTTTAGAAAAAATTTGATTTTTTACCATGAAGCACAAAAAATTCGACAAATCTAATTTTTCCTTAAATTCGGATCGAACTTCACTAGACATGAGCGAATCGAAGCTGAAGAAGTGGAATTCATTCCGAATTTAAGAATTATTCGATTCAAACCGTAAGGAATCTGTATTTTTTCATTAAAATGGCCGCTGTATGTCTTTAGACATGGTGCAAGGAACATGAGGGAGGGAGGGATCACCCACAATGCCATGCATACAGCCAATCAGCAGCCAGCCAGCCCTGTGATGTCACAGCCCTATAAATACCCTCAGCCATTTTGGATTCTCTCATTCTACAGTGAACTTAGTGCAGGGAGAGACGTTTGCAGGCGCTAGGGAAAGTGTTAGAAAACCTCATCAAGAGTACATATTACTGAATAAAAGTGTAGGGAAAGGATAGGGAGGGAAGTATTGAAGCAAAACAGGATTCAATAGAGGTGTTCAGAGACAGTGTGAGATATGGAAAGAAGTGCAATAACAGGATAATAGGAAAAATTGTATTACACCTTGGTTTCAGTGACTGGGATTCAAAATTGCCATGCTACAGCTGCTCATGTCAGGTTTGCTTTTGTAATTCTAATTATTGAGGTTTTGTTAACCCTTGTGCGCTGTAGTTACATTTAGTACAGCACTTTTTTGCTGTTTTAGTGTTGGAAAACAGAAAGGGCGTATTAGCTGTGGTGGGGTGAAGTGGGAAAATGGCAGCCCTTTGTAGCGTGTTTTAGTGGCAAAAAAAGTTTTATTTGGCATACAACACCAAAGTTATTTATTGGCAAACCTACTGGCATTTATTACTGGTGCGAAAAAACCTATTATTCTCTCTGTGGTGAAGTGTGAAAGTGACAGCCCTTTGTAGCGTATTAGTGGTAAAAAAAAAAAGTTATAGTTGGCGTACAGCTTCACAGGTATTTATCTTCAAACCTTCTGGCGTTTATTAGTGTTGCAAAAAAACATATTATTCGCTCTGTGCTGAAGTGGTAAAGTGACAGCCCTTTGTAGTGTGTATTAGTGGAAAATGAAAAAGTTTTAGTTGATGTACAGCGCAAAGTTATTTATTTTAAAACCTTCTGGCATTTATTAGTGTTGCAAAAAAAATATATTATTCGCTTTGTGCTGAATTTGGAAAATTACAGCCCTTTGTAGCGTGTAGTAGTAGTAGAGCTCCCGGTGTCATCTAGCGGTCGGGTCTTGACTAGCAACCCTTCGGTTCTTGAATGGTTGACTTGGTCTTCGACTTCGTCCCAAATGACGTCAGACACCCCCAGCTAAGAATCGGTGGGTTTGTCAGACACAAACGTTAGTTGGCATGGAGCAGGTCCTGTGTGCTCACCTGTCCTCAACCTGCCTCTGTCCTTTCTGTTTCCTCACCCAGAGAAGTAATGTATGCTGTGGGCTCATCTCCACTTTACAGCGAGGACGAGCTACTGGAGGAAATTCAGCAGCTACTGGCCAGACAAGATGTGGAGGAGACATCCTCAGCTTCCTCAGTTAGGCAGGCAAGTAGTGATGAGGAGAGTGGCATGGGAGCTAGGGTTTTGCGTGCCTCCGACCCACAGACTTTCGAAGAGGACATCAGTGATGTGCAGACAATACTTGATGACGATGATGTAGCCGATCGCACTTGGGAGCCAGGTGAATTAGGGGCTTCATCATAATCAGGAGAAGAGGGTGGCAGCTTGCCCGTGAGGCAGCGACAGAGCCAGCAAGTTGCTAGCATAGCCGGGAGTCAGCAGGGTGGCAGCAATGGGAGGTCGGAAGCCAAACGTGCCCGGGGTAGACCACCCGTTTCGCAGGAGCTTACCGGGCCATAAAGTAGTGGTGCAGGGGTTTAAGGAGGCAGTGGCGGTAGCAGCCAGTCAGTGCAGAGTGTTGGGAGTAAAATTACGTACTCGGCGGTGTGGCAGTTCTTCGTTAAGCCGCCGGGTGAGGTCAACCTAGATATTTGTAGAATCTGTGGGTAGAAGGTGAAACATGGCCAG
>ONZH01013638.1:0-53802 GCA_900303285.1 Rhinella marina
ACCTCTTGGGCCTACACAATTTTTAAGAGGTCTCACCTCTTTGTCCTCCACATAATTTTTTCGAGGCTCACCTCTTGGGCCTCCAAATATAATTTTTTCGAGGGCTCACCTCAAGCTAACTTTGCGCACTCATTAAAATATTTTCACAACAAGGACCTAAGAGCCCTCGATGGGAGAGCTTTATGTGGGGGCCTGTTATAGGGAAGAGATGCGGCCCTGCAGGCTCTAGCCTGCCTTCTCCATGAGCCTCTGGCCAGCCCACGGCCTCTTCCTGCCTTTTTCGGTCCTACGCATCCCTCAACATCCCCACTGCTTTACCTGCTAGACATGACACTGGGCCAGGTCGGGTCACTGACTTCGTCATACTCAACCACCTCCTCTTACACTGCCTCACTTTGCTCCAACAGCCTCCCTTGCTGGCAACTGTGTCTCATCATCGTCCCCTAATCATTTTACACTTTAGTGCCCATTCCACACCACCATCAGCTAGAGATGGAGCTTGCTCCAGTGTTTGGGCATCAGAACAAACAAAATCCTCAGATAGCTCCTGCGATTCTTGCATGGGTGGGAACACTGGGTTGATAACATTGGGCAGGGTGGGAGGAAGGAGGGTCAGAGTGAGGTCCCTGCAGTTTCTGCAGGCTATCGACGAGACTGGACTTTGTGGACTTGACTGGGTGGTGGACAGATTTAACAAATCTAGAAGGAGAAGGAGGGGTTTGCCGAGCTGTCTGTAAGGGTTGCGGAAATCCAGACAGAACCAAGGCCCAAAACTTGGGTGGGGGTAGCAGGTTTGCCCGTCCCCGCCTCCACAACATTCACCCAGTGTGCCGTCAGGGAGATGTAGCATCCCCGGCCTCAAACCAAAGTGTTGGTGGTCAAATGGCCTTTTGCAGTAACCGTGTTACTCGGGCGTGGATGATGTTTTGGGACATGTGCCTGGGCAAGGCAGGGATGGCACAGAGGGAAAAATAGTGATGGCTTTATTGCTTTCCCCCTTGCCTATGCCATCTGTGGTTGTCATAGGCAACGTGATTTTAAGGGGTGCAGAATTTTATCTTTTTTGTCTAGTTTGGCTTGGGGTCCATGGCAATGTAGAGGAAAGAAGGTTTCCTTGTATGGTCTCACTTTACAGAGAGGTTACATTGTCTTTGGAGTGTATTGTTGAGAGGCTGTGATAGTGGCGTAATAGTGCGACTTGGGCGCGTTATATGCACCCAGACATGCTTCCCCTGCTGTCCCAGTTGCATTCCAGCAGTGTTGGCATCCTTTTCTGAGGTTTCAGGGTGGACTTGGTGACCTCCAAGTGGTTGAATTGAGATCTCCAAGTGGCGAGCATTTTTTTTCCCATAGACTTTAATGGGATTCGATATTCGGTCGAATAGTCGAATATCGCGGTCTATTCGAATCGAATTTCGAACTTTCAAATAATTTCACTACTCGCTCATCTCTAGATATCAACAGACCCTGGTGCCCAAGCTGAAACAATCCTTCCCATCTGACGCCGCTAGCGGCAGAGGGCGTGGTTCTGTGGGCCAAGTAGCGGGGGAGAGGAGCCGAGCAGGCAGCTTGTCCAGCACTGGCAGGGGAACGCTCTCCAAGGCCTTTGCCAGTTTTATGTCACCCCAGCAAGACACTGTCACCTGTCCCCAGTCTAGGCAGAGTAGGGGGGAGCTGTACAGAAAGATGGTGAGGGAGTACCTAGCTAACCATACCAACTTCCGGACCGATCACTCTGCTCCATACTACTACTGGGTTTCAAAGCTGGACACGTGGCCTGAACTGGCGCTGTACGCCTTGGAGGTGCTGGCCTGCCCTGCCGCTAGCGTGTTGTCAGAGCGGGTATTCAGTGCAGCTGGTGGCGTCATCACCGATAAGCGTACACGCCTGTCAACTGACAGCGCTGACGCTTATTAAAATTTACAAAGCCTGGATTTCACCGGAATTCAAATCTCCTCCGGGGGAAAGGAGCTAAAGATTAACATTACTTATGTATCCGATTCCTCTTCTCTACTCCTCCTCCTTGTCGTCTTTGCCTAACGTTGACCCAAAACGCAATTTTTTAGAGGGCCAACTGGCACTCTTTTACCACAATTTTTCCGGAGGGCACCCTACAGGCCCTCTCTCCAAACAATTTTTCAGGAGGGCCACCTACAGGCCCCCTCTCCAAACAATTTTTCCGCAGTATCAACTACAGACAGTGTAAAACAATGTTTCAGGAGCGTCAAACAGACAGTCCAAAACAATTTTTCAGGAGGCGCAAGTACCGACATTTAAAAAAAAAAAATTTTTGCTGAGGGTCGACTTTATGTACTCCGAAAAGAAAAAAATTTTTGGAGGCTTAACAAAAGCCATTTCACTGCATTCTCAGTCGGACAAAGTCATTGGTGGTGTAACCGCCATGTTGCGTCAGGCTAAATTTTTGGGTGCTTCACCAGCTACCTCATCTAACTTGGTCACTTGTTGGTGTCACCGCCATGCTGTGTCAGGCTTATGCCTGCATCGTGTGGCTGGGGATAGGAGAGCAGTGCCAGCATGGGCATGGGTGATGGACCTTCGTTGCACCTAGTTGGGTGCTTCCCTAACATGTGATGGGCATGTGCCTTGCCTTTCTTGGTCTGGGTGAGCACAATTGCCATGAGGGTAACCACCAGGCTGTTGCAGGAGAATTTGGGGTAATGGTGGGATTAGGCAGCCTCAGAGGCATCCATGCATGCTGCCCCTGCTGTTTCCTGTCCATTTCCGTGGTGTTTCCATCATTTTCTGATGTTTCCAGGTTTTTACCCAGCCTTCCCTAGGCAGAGCCTTGGTCCCCTGCAAAAAATGCTCGAGTCTCCCATTGACTTCAATGGGGTTCGTTACTCGAAACGAGCACCCGAGCATCGGGAAAAGTTTTTATCGAATAACGAGCACCCGAGCATTTTAGTGCTCACCCATCTCTAGTGCTTTTATTAGACTGTAGAAGGCAAAGGCCTAGAGTACTGGGTGGATAGTGAACCCCACCCACTTGCTTTCAAAAATGTTTAAGGCCCCCTGCAGACGAGCGAGTGTCTTGCAGCAAGGCACCCGGCCTGAACTCCCAGCGCTGCTGGGGTCGCATAGCATTATATTGATTTAGAATGCTATGTAACCCTTACAGTTCTGGAATGTATTGGATAACACTGACAGCATTATATCATGGTCATCTAATACATTCCAGAACTGTAAGGGTTGCATAGCCTCATAAATCAATATAATGCTATGTGACCCCGGCAGTGATGGAGGGTCAGGACGGGTGCCTTGCTGCAAGGGGCCCAACACCTACATCATGAAGGTGTGTGTATAAAAACACATTAATAAGTGTGAAGACTATGTCACGATGATCCTTATACTAAAAGTCATGCTCAAGAATATCATATAAGCCAAAAAAAAAAAACCTTCAAAAAACAGCTTACTTATGCATTACATTATTTTCCTACCTCCCAATAATAGAAAAGGCACATCTGCAAAACTGGACAAGTATAAGACCTGTGGTGAAGGATTGGGTGCATGGATCGAAGAGGGGAAAAAAAAAAAAATAGATCTCAGCATGGGGACTGGCACTGGTACCACAGAGCAACTGTCCACAGCATCTGAGGGGATAATGGTTTGAGACCGGCGTTATCGTCGATCGCAGACATTAGCCTAGGGTGCAGTTAAAAAAGCAGAGACCAAGCAGCTATGGCACCTACTGCACTCACAAGCAGGCGCCATCTTTAAAGACCTTATGGCGCTGGTCGTAAGAGGGTTAAACCTCTGCTCATTTTATGCATAGGAATCATGTGGGTGGTCCTACTCAGTGATTGACAGTCTTCCCTGTATGCTTAGTCATGCAGAGGAAGCTGTCAATCAGCTGACTCTGAGTAAGTGGCACCGCCCACATGACACTGATGCATAAATTACAAGTTTTACGGAATCTTCTTCCACAAAACTATAAATCAGTCTACTCATATCCTCCTGCTCCAATCGATGCCGCCTTCGGATTGCACTGCATTTTCATCGTGACAGGCTGCCTTAAAGGGGTTATCCCAAGAAACATATTTCTATACAATGAACACAGCAATGCAAATTAACTATATTGTAATATACATGCAATAATTATAAGGTTATCGCTCTCTCTCTCTAGACACTGGAGAAGAGAATTGTGGGGGGCACCACATATCACATGTATCCCTGGGGCTATATGTGATGGACTATCTTTCTATGCAGGGAAGGAAGGGGTTAACAAAAGCTATATAAGCAGGGGGCCAGGAGAGCAGGGCAGGCCAGACAGGTGCTGGTAGTGGGCGACTCCATTATTAGGGGTACAGAGAGGGCAATCTGTCACAAAGACCGGGATCGTCGGATGGTGTGCTGCCTTCCAGGCGCTCGAGTTCGGCACATCGTGGATCGGGTTGACAGATTACTGGGAGGGGCTGGAGAAGATCCAGCAGTCATGGTCCATATCGGTACCAATGACAAAGTTAGAGGTAGGGGGAGTGTCCTTAAAAATGATTTTAGGGATCTAGGGCATAAGCTTAGGGCAAGGACCTCCAAGGTAGTGTTTTCCGAAATACTGCCTGTACCACGAGCCACACAAGAAAGGCAGCGGGAGATTAGGGAGGTAAACAAGTGGCTCAAGAACTGGTGTAGGAAGGAGGGGTTTGGGTTCCTGGAGAACTGGGCCGACTTCTCTGTCGGCTACAGGCTCTACCGTAGGGATGGGCTGCACCTCAATGGGGAAGGGGCAGCTGTTTTGGGGGAGAAGATGGCTAGAAGGCTGGAGGAGTGTTTAAACTAGGGACTGGGGGGGAGGGTAACTACATTATAGGAGGGGAAGATAGTGCAGAAAGAGACCTGGGGCAAGGTAATGGAACTGGGGGAGGAATGGAAGGAGGAACTAGAACAGATCAGAAGGAAAGGTGTAGGGTAAGAAATATACACCAACCTCTTAATTGTATGTACACTAATGCCAGAACAGGTGAACTGGAATTAGTGATGTGTGAGGAGAACTATGACATAGTGGGAATAACTGAGACATGGCTGGATGATAGCTATGACTGGGCAGTAAATGTACAGGGTTACAATCTTTTTAGAAAGGATCGTCAAAACCGGAGAGGGGGAGGGGTCTGCCTTTATGTAAAGTCATGCCTAAAGCCCACATTCCGGGAAGATATAAGTGAGGGACATAAAGATGTGGAGTCACTGTGGGTAGAAATAAATGGAGCCAAAAACAATAATAAAATACTAATAGGGGTTTATTATAAACCACCCAATATATCAGAGACCACAGAAAATCTACTTCTAAATGAAATAGACGAGGCGGCAAATCGTAATGAGGTCGTTATTATGGGGGACTTCAACTACCCAGATATAGACTGGGAAACTGAAACCTGTACATCTAATAAAGGAAACAGGTTCTTGAAAATAACCAAAGACAATTACCTTTCCCAACTGGTTCAGGACCCCACTAGAGGGACGGCCATACTGGACTTAGTATTAACCAATAGACCTGACAGAACAACAGGTGTGCAGGTTGGGGGACACCTGGGAAACAGTGACCATAACATAATAACCTTCCAATTGTCATTCAAAAGAGCGTTTCTTCAGGGAGGAACAAAAATACCAAACTTCAAAAAAGCAAAATTTAGCCAACTAAGAGAGGCCATAGGCCTAACTAACTGGGACAAAGTCCTCAAAAATAAAAATACAGCCACAAAATGGGATATTTTTAACCCTTTCAGTACCGGAGGTTTTTTCGGTCATGCATTTTCGTTTTGCGCTCCCTGCCTTCAAACAGCCATAACTCTTTTATTTTTCTGTTCACATAGCTGTATGAGGGCTTGTTTTTTGCGGGACAAGTTGTACTTTCCAACGCCACCATTTAATATTGCATATGGTGTAGTGGGAAGCGGGAAAAAAAATTCCAAATCAGGTGAAATTGCAAAAAAAACGCTATTCCGCTACAGTTCTACGGGTTTCTTATTTACAGCGTTCGATGTGCATTAAAACTGACCCGTTACTTTCATTCTACTGGTCAGTACGAATCCGGCAATACCTAATATGTATAGTTTTTTCTGCGTTTTTTTTTTTTTCCTTGTCATATCTTGACCCCTATAACTTTTTGGTATTTATGTGTACAGAGCTGTATGGGGGCTCATTTTTTGCGGGACAATCTGAAGATTTTATTGATACCATTCTGGGGTGTTTATGACTTTTTGATCACTTTTTATTTAATTTTTTTTAGAAAAAAAAAAAAGCAACAAAAAACGGCAAATCGCCATTTGGACGCTTTTTTCCTCCACACAATTCGCCGTATTGGATTTTTTTTTTTAATATTTTAAAAGTACGGGCGTTTTCGGTCACGGTGATTCCCAAGATGTCTATATTTAGTGTTATTTAGGTATTTATTTTTTACTTATACGGAAAGGGGGGTGATTTGAACTTTTATATCTTTTTTATTTTTTATATATTTTTTAACATTTTTTTTAAATTTTTGTTTTACTATTTGAAAGCTCATATATGGGCTTATATATTGTGGCTTTTTTTTTTTCTTTATGAGCAATCAGGGATTTTCTAGACTCAGAAATCGATGAATTGCTCATTTCTTATCCTGACCTGCCATCTAGTGGCCAGAATAAGAATTGCACTTTAAAAACTGTAATCCTCACCAGCGAGGATTACAGTTTTCATACGGTGTACAGACACCCCGATTGGCCACACGGGGTGTCTGTACACCACCCGGAAGCTTCCGGGTTTAGACGCAACTAGATGCCGTCTAGGAAGACGCCGCCGATACAGTAAGTAGCGGCAAGTCTCTGCTGTTAGAAACAGCAGAGACTTGCCGGCCATGACGCCCGCCGCACCCGCGACGGTACTGTAAGGGTTAAAAGCATCCTAATATCTAATTGTGAGAGGTACATACCATATAGGAATAAAATAATAAGAAACAAGAAAAAACCAATGTGGATAAATAGAACTGTAAAGAAAGCAATAAATGACAAAAAGAAAGCATTTAAATCACTAAAACAGGAGGGGAGTGAGGAAGCATTGAAAAACTATAAGGAAAAAAATAGAATATGTAAAAGACACATAAAAACAGCCAAACTAGAGACCGAGAGATTAATCGCCAAAGAGAGTAAAACTAACCCTAAAATGTTCTTCAATTATATAAATACTAAAAAGTATAAACCTGAAGGTGTCGGCCCCTTACAGAGTAATGAGGGGGGAGTAGCAGAGAGCGATGAGGAGAAAGCGAAGCTACAAAGTAACTTTTTCTCCACTGTATTCACTGAGGAAAATAAAATGTCAGATGAAATGCAGAGTATAAAAGTAAATTCCCCTTTAAAAGTGTCCTCTCTGACCCAGGAAGAGGTGCAGCAACGTCTTAAAAATATTAAAATAGACAAATCACCAGGACCGGATGGCATACACCCCCGTATCCTAAGAGAATTAAGTAATGTAATCGACAGACCCTTATTTCTGATATTTAAGGACTCTATACTGACAGGGAGTGTTCCACAGGATTGGCGCATAGCAAATGTGGTGCCAATATTCAAAAAGGGTCCAAAAACAGAGCCTGGAAACTATAGGCCGGTAAGTTTAACGTCTGTTGTGGGTAAACTGTTTGAAGGTTTTCTGAGAGATGCTATCTTGGAGTACCTCAATGAAAATAAGCAAATAACTCCATATCAGCATGGCTTCATGAGGGATCGGTCATGTCAAACCAGTTTAATCAGTTTCTACGAGGAGGTAAGTTCTAGACTTGACCGCGGCGACTCAATGGATGTCGTATATTTGGACTTCTCCAAAGCGTTTGACACTGTACCACATAAAAGGTTAGTATACAAAATGAGAATGCTTGGCCTGGGAAAAAAATGTCTGTATGTGGGTAAGTAACTGGCTTAGTGATAGAAAACAGAGGTTGGTTATTAACGGTACATACTCAGATTGGGTCGCTGTCACTAGTGGGGTACCACAGGGGTCTGTATTGGGTCCTATTCTCTTCAATATATTTATTAATGATCTTGTAGAAAGCTTGCACAGTAAAATATCAATTTTTGCAGATGACACTAAACTGTGTAAAGTAATTAACATAGAAGAGGACAGTGCACTGCTACAGCAGGATCTGGATAGACTGGAGGCTTGGGCAGAAAAGTGGCAGATGAGGTTTAACACTGACAAATGTAAGGTTATGCATATGGGAAGGAATAATGCAAGTCACCAGTACATACTAAATGGTAAACCATTGGGTAACTCTGACATGGAAAAGGACCTAGGAATTTTAGTGAACAGCAAACTAAGCTGCAGAAACCAGTGTCAGACAGCTGCTGCCAAGGCCAATAAGATAATGGGTTGCATCAAAAGAGGCATAGATGCCCGTGATGAGAACATAGTCCTGCCACTTTACAAATCACTAGTCAGACCACATATGGAGTACTGTGTACAGTTCTGGGCTCCTGTGAACAAGGCAGACATAGCAGAGCTGGAGAGGGTTCAGAGGAGGGCAACTAAAGTAATAACTGGAATGGGTGGACTACAGTACCCAGAAAGATTATCAAAATTAGGGTTATTCACTTTAGAAAAAAGACGACTGAGGGGAGATCTAATAACTATGTATAAATATATCAGAGGTCAGTACCGAGATCTCTCCCATCATCTATTTATCCCGAGGACTGTGACTGTGACGAGGGGACATCCTCTGCGTCTGGAGGAAAGAAGGTTTGTACATAAACATAGAAGAGGATTCTTTACGGTAAGAGCAGTGAGACTATGGAACTCTCTGCCTGAGGAGGTGGTGATGGTAAGTTCACTAAACGAGTTCAAGAAGGGCCTGGATGTATTTCTGGAGGGTAATAATATTACAGGTTATAGTTACTAGAGATAGGTGGTTGATCCAGGGAGTTATTCTGATTGCCTGACTGGAGTCGGGAAGGAATTTTTCCCCCTAAAGTGAGGAAAATTGGCTTCTACCTCACAGGGTTTTTTTTGCCTTCCCCTGGATCAACTTGTAGGAAAACAGGCTGAACTGGATGGACAGATGTCTTTTTTCGGCCTTACAAACTATGTTACTACTACACCTAGGGCTCATGCACATGGCTGTAGCCATTTTTTCCGGTCCACTAATTGCAGATCCACCACACATGGATACCGGCCGTGTATTTTCTGCACTTTGCAGAACAGAACACCCGGCCCTTACCAGAAAAGTCCTGACCTTGTCTATAATACTCTGTCAATTAACGTGCAGAGGGTACAGCAGCTGCAGAGAGATCGGAGCCTCTAGAACTAATGCTAACGCCCCCGTTGCTCCTAGAGGCTCATTTGCATATATTAAAACAATTTTTCTCAGCAATGCAGGCACATATGAACATGGGGCCAACACAGATGTCTTCAGCTGCCAAGCACACATGTAACAAGTCAGCCGGTTTCATAGGTACAAATCTGCTGACAGATGCCCTTTAAATTCATGGAATAACCCCTTAAAAAGAGATGAACCTGGACATATCTAGTATTTTACCCAGACAGGCCCTGTGATATCAGCATCAGAGCATGAAATGCTCCGATGCTCTCCCTTGCCCTGTGCTGGATGGTAAGGAGGGCAAGGTTTTTTTTTTTTGTTTATAATAACGCACTGCTAGGCGGAGACTTCCCCCCAGCAGTGTTCCCGGTGATGTCACCGGCTCTGATGGGTGGGCTTTAGCGCTGCCCTAGCCTGTTAAACGACTAGGGCAGCACTAAAGACTGCCCATCAGTGCTGGTGACGTCGTCAGGCTCACTGCTGGGTGGAAGCATCCTTATGAAAATGCGTCGATGCTCATAAGAGGGGGCTGCCTGGGTGAAAATGGCCCTTTATTATGCCCATCTGTGAGCACAGCTACAGGGCTATTCCTTGACGGATTAGATTTCACAGTAAAGGGGATAGATCAGCCTGCAAGATATGTGAATACAGCATACAGGCCGTTTCCCTGTGCTGAAAGCTAATCCAGGAAGAACACAGAGGGAGATCTTCCTATGGTGAAATATATAGTGCAGGAGGTGTCCTTATACCAACAGCTGCCCTACGCCAAGATAAAGACGCAACGTGGAGTCGCTTCTTCATTCTAAACGAGAAGCAGTTTGGAGAATTACCCTGGTAATGAGCGAGGATGTATAGTTTCATTTTACTACACTTCAACAATCCAAACATTTACGAAAATTTACTTTTTTCAAGCTTAAAGCGTACATACAAGTACATGCATTTTATTTAATAGCAGAAATACAGCTTACCACCCTGCACTGTACATGCATATTTCATAAGGAAAACACTGGCACAAACACGCTGCCTTTAACCTGAAATCATAGTTTACTGCATATTTGTGTCATAAAACATCTACGGGTAAAGAAAGAACGAACATATTCCTCAAAGTGGAGGCTGAATTTAAATTAGTCTAATAAGATGTAGGTATTATTGTCTTATTTTAATGTTCCTATGCCTCAAACCCCTTAGGAAGCTCTGTTAAATTAGGTACTACACCTAATTGAAGCCACCCTGATGGGGATATAAAAATGAATGAGCTGCCCAGTCATGTGTTGGATAATAAAATGAGCTTCTGGCGCCCCCTGGTGGTCAACCGAGTAAAGGCCTGATCATTACACCAAACAATAACATAAATAACACAAAGCGTAAAAGAAAGACGGGGATGTTAATAATACATCGTTTTCTGCTTTAAAAGCACAAAATCAGCTCCCTCTTGAAGGTTGCAAAGACACAAGCAGGGTCCGACCACGCAGCATGGTCGTTTCACAGTTGTGCTGTGGCCACACCGCGCTAAAGTACCGCGAGGCTGGTTCATGCTAAACTAATGGGGACCGCACAGCGCGGCATCAGCAATACGATAATAATACATGCTAATATTGTTAGGTTTCTTCACATTTTTTCAGATTTAGCTGTGATACGAGTCTCCTAATCTGGATAAGCCCGTCCTATATGTCTTGAATCAGGGAGACATAAATGTGCCATGCTCCTTCTAGGTGTCCTGTAGGCTAGCCTAAATCATCGCTGGGACAATTTGTTGGTTTTAGGCCATGTTCACAGTCAGCAAAATGTAAGGGTACGACTACACGGCACAGTTGTGTCATGGGTGAGTCGTGGCCACGCTGCAGGTGCGTACTGCACGGCTGCGTAAGACTGCTGTTGGCTCCTGTTAAACTATTGCACAGTTTAGTCAGTCTGCATTGTTGATGGCAGAACAGTGGGTCCTGTGTGGCCATTAACAATGCAGAATAACTAAATAAAGCAATTCTTTTTAGCCTGTATGGACACGTAGTACTCAACGAGGCTGCATCGCAATTGTGACATGACCGCGCCATGTGGTCGTAAGGAGATGTGTTAAAGGGGTTATCCAACCCCTATCGAACCCCCCCCCAATGCCCGGGCACCTCATATAGGTTATATTTACCCTGCTCCCCTGCACCACATCATTTCTGATCCCCGCATGGCCACAGTTGCATCTCCTCGTCAAACAGATTAAAAAAAAATCCGGCCACGGGGGCGGGGTCATTATAGGGGTCGGATAACCCCCTTTAATTTTTGTTTTACATAGTATTTGGAAGCTACTGTATGGAAGACCCAATATCCTTTTAAACGATACAGACATGTTGCCATTTAAGGAGAATTTGTAGCAGTCTGGATAAAACTTAAAGGATTGTCCTATGAAAAGTATTCTACATTTTTCAAACCAACCCCGGATCTGAATACTTTTGTAATTGCATTTAATTAAAAATTTAATATAGCCACTGAGTTATTCAATTATATCTGTATAGCGCCACCTGCCGTTTGCTCTTTTCAAATTCTCTGTCCAGCACATGATCAGTTCCGTCCTTCAACTGCCACTAGCTGCAGCCGAAAGGACATGCCCCCCGAGCTGCCAGCTTCATATAAATCTAGCAGAGCAATGAATGTGGAGATCTCTGTAACCATGTGAGGTACAGGGCTGGTTCTAGGTTTGTTAGAAAGAGGTTGTCATGTACTGTATGATGTCCGATTTTTTTTTACATTACTCATGGAATAACCCCTTTAATCTGAATCCACAGCAGGAACAATTTTGATGCTAATTTGCTAGTATAAAACAAATGCAAAGCAACAGAGATATTACATATCATATCTTACATTAACAGAAACAAAAGGAAGGACCCAATTTTTATGTGACTTTGGATATCATGCCAGGGGTGAAGTGATAAACCATTTCCAGCTGTTTTTTTGTTTTTGTTTTTTAAGCCAAAAGGGCACCCTCAGAGATGGTCGTGGTGACTCCTCAGAAATCTTATGCAGGAAGCAATAGTGTAAGATTGTGCTGACGCCTGTCATTAAATAACAGCGCTATCTAACTGGTAGAGGAGGGAACGAGAGAGCTCTCGGAGACAGAGAGGGAGCACAGTTTTGGGGCAGCAGAATGTAATATGAAAAGTGATGTAAATCTCTCGTATACCTTGTGGGAAGGGAGGGGTCATCAATAGAGGGCAGGATCGGTGGCACACAGCAGCCGATCACATTCCAGCTCTTCCAGGTGGCTTTCAGAAAATGAAAGTAGTGACCTACAAGGTTTTTTTTTGTTTTGTTTTTTATGGGCAACTGCATTACTTTTCCTTTGGGTATGATTTTGAAATAATTAGATTTTGTCTAATAATTTCAACATATCTGCTTGTTGTCAATGAAGAGAAGAGAAATGTTTTTGCTTACTTTCAGAGGCTGAAAAACCTGCCCGGATCATGTATAACTGACACAGGTGCACTAAGTATATCAGACTGTCTATTTCTATATACTGGCAGCAAGCAAAGATCTTGACATCTTTTCCCTTACCTAAGGCTGGTTTCAGATAAGCGTAATGCCAGCACATTTTTGTGCCTGCATTTAGGGCTGGGTGATTAACTAGTGGCCGACAATATAATTATTTTTTTAGCTGAATCATTTTTTTTATCTGGAGTGCTGCATCAGCGCAGCCGTGTACTCTTTTCAGTCCTTGTTACCCGCACTATTCTCTTTTTTTAAAAGAATCAGATTTTTATTAAAGATTTTTATAAATTACATACCGTACAAAAAAAAAAATCTAAAAAACTATACGAAACAGACCTACCCTTCTCCCCCCACCCCTCCTGTGCAGACATACTCATACCAGTATACTATTTAGTACCTGCACATCCACCCCCCTACCTTATTCTTATGCATCTCAGACATGTATCAGAAGGTTAGAGGACCACCCGGGGGTGTAGATATAGGGGAAGCAGCTGGTTTGGGGCCCCAACTCAGAAGGGGCCCATCCAGGATGAGGGCTAAAAGATTTTATTGTCCAGGGCCCCCTCAACAGTATTATACAATGAAATTATATACAGTGATATTGTAGGAAATGGACAGAGTCGATGCTGGGCCTCGTCTGACTAGCCACAGGAGTGAAGTTTGCAAAGAAGTTGCTGGGGGAGGGCCCTGTTCAAAAATCTGATGTTGGCTTGCTTCTATGAGCCATCAGGCTTTTGTCAGTCCAGCCATACCAATATATTTCACCACTTTTTTTTTTATAGCTATACATACACCGGAGGTTTATCGGGGACATGTAAAACCTGAAAACACAGGTAGCCTAGATGTTAGCCACCCAGTACTATGGATAATGGCATCCTGATACACCTGATGTCGCCTTCAGCTGCTATTTGACATTGTTCATAAGGATCCCCGGCCGTCAAAGGGTCCCCTGAAACGATCGGCTGCATTTATTCGCCGTATTGAAACTGTAGTTAGGTTCCTGTGTATAAAGTACTGTATTATTCATGCAGGTTTACAGTAGTTAGTTTTACGCACGTTAAAGGGCTAATATTGCACATAACCGTTGCCCGTTTTGTGGTCCGCAGATACCAGCCATGTGCCTTCTGCATTTTGGAGACCAGAACTTCCAGACCATAATAAAACAGTCCTATCCTTGTTCATAATGCAGACAAGAATAGGACATGCTCTATCTTTTTTGCGGGGCCATGGAAAAAACGTACGGATGTGGACAGCACATGGTATGCGGTCCACATCTTTCGCAGCCCCATTGAAGTGAATTGGCCTGCATCCAACCCACAAAAAATTCAGACAAAAACAATAGTCGTGTGCATGAGCCTTAAGTGTGTTTATTTTATATAGATGTGTGAGTGTTTACATTGGTCAATGAGTCATGATACATAGTTTGATTCTGTGAAAGGAACTAATTAAAAGTGTTGTCTGGGCTTTTAATATTGATGAACTATCCTCAGGATAGGTCATCAATATCAGATCGGCGGGGTCTGACACCCAGCAACCCCAGTGATCAGCTGCATAAAGAGAAGGCGCATGCAGGCAAGCATGTCATCCCCCTTCTCTATTCCTGCTCACCATAGACATAGCAGCAGTGAACAGGAAGGGAGAAGACAGACGAGAGACGGCACATGCACACTACATGCGCCATCTCCTCATACAGCTGATGCTGGGGCTGCTGGTTGTTGGACCCCTGCCAATCTGATATTGATGACCTATCCTGAGCATAGGTCATCAATATTAAAACCCCGGAGAACCCCTTTAAGCAAATCCCGAATATACCCTGGGCGGAGGGGAGGTATTATCAAGGGGTGGTCCAGGATTTGTATTTTGTTGGTCTATCCTCAGGATAGGTCCTCAATATCTGATTGGAGGAGTCTGACTCCCGGCACCGATCAGTTGTTTGAAGAGACCGTGAAGCACTGGTAAGCATTGCGGCCTTTTCCCAGTTTACCAAGTACAGCACCGTACATTGTATAGTGGTTGTGCTTGTATTGCAGCTCAGGCCCATATTAAAATAATACTCTATAATGTAGATAACCAAGCAATTACACAAAAAACAAATACATATCTATATACACTGGACAGAGATTCTTTCGTCTATGATCACCATTGTATTAACTAGTATTACACAATTCACACAAAGTGCAGAACTAGTCAAAAGTCTGGACACCACTTTTTTTTCATGGTTTTTATGGCTTTGTTTTTTTAATTTTTAATTTTCTACATTTTAGATTCATATTTAAGATGTGAAAATAATGAAGGAACGCATATGGAACTAAGCAGTAAACAAAAGGGTTAAACAAACCAGGATATGTTTAATTGTTTAGGATTCTTTGAATTAGCCCTCTTTTGCCCTGGTGACACCTCTGCAGACTCTTGGCATTCAATCTAACAGACTCATGGGGTAGTCACCTGGAAAGAGTTTCAATAAACAGGTATGCCTTGTGGAATTTCTTGCCTTTATGACATGAGAACATCAGTCGCGTTGTGCAGAGGTAGGATTGGTGCACAGGTCTGTACAGTTCCCTATTCTATTACTGTTCTAATCCACATTATGGTAGTCAATTTGGAACATTTCTAGAAGCCACTAATGAGGAATGACAACAGGATAATTGCTTGGGCCAAGAAACACAAGGAATTGATCAGTGAAAATTTGTACTTTGGGCTGATGAATAAAAATTTGAGATTTTTGGTTCCAGCTGCCATGTCTTAGTGAGACGAAGAAACCGTAAGCGAATGGTTTCTCCATGTGTAGCTCCTATCGAGAAGCCTGGAGGAGAAGTTGTGATGGTGTGGGGGGTGCTTTGCAGGTGACACTTGGTAATTTATTCACAATTCAAGACACACCTAACCAGCATGCTACCAAAGCATTCAACAGCAACATGCGGTCTCATTTCAATAGGACCATCATTTGTTTGGCACAGGACAATGACCCCAAACACACGTCCAGGCTCTGTAAGGGCTATCTGATCAAGAAGAGTGAAGCAGTGCGGTGTCAGATGATGGCCTCCTCTGTCAAATGACCTTAACCCAATGGAGATGGTTTGGGACGAGTTGGACCAGAGTGATTGAAAAGCAGTCAACAAGTGCTTAGCATCTCTGAGAAGTCCTTCAAGACTGTTGGAAAACCATTCCAAGCGCCTAGCTCATGAAGCCAATTAAGAGAAAGCCAACGGGTGATCAAGCAAAAGGGGGCTGCTTTAAAGAATCTAAAATATAGAACATTTGATGGTTTGTTTAACACTTATGTTTACTGCCTATTTCCTTCAGCGGTTTGTTACTGCTGTGATGGCATTTAGTACCTTTATAGTACCGACCTGAGGAAGACCGCAGCGGGCGCCAGCACTGTGAGAAATGTGCCGATGCTAATTCCAGTCCCTGCCCTACCGCACCTACAGATGTACAACAGGAAAGAAATTTGTAAATCCTTGTCTGTAGGCAGGAGGACAGGGGTAGCATCAGGCTCATTTCTCTCGCACAGAGGCGGCAGGCACTGCTTGACAGGTCAGCACTATAAAAGAACTCAATGCCATAAAAGCAGTAAGACTGCTGAAATCGGAAAGTCACAGGACAATGACCCCAAACACATGTCCAGGCTCTGTAAGGGCTATCTGATCAAGAAGAGTGAAGCAGTGCGGTGTCAGATGATGGCCTCGTCTGTCAAATGACCTTAACCCAATGGAGATGGTTTGGGACGAGTTGGACCAGAGTGATTGAAAAGCAGTCAACAAGTGCTTAGCATCTCTGAGAAGTCCTTCAAGACTGTTGGAAAACCATTCCAGGCGCCTAGCTCATGAAGCCAATTAAGAGAAAGCCAACAGGTGATCAAGCAAAAGGGGGCTGCTTTAAAGAATCTAAAATATATAAACAGCTGTCTGCAGATGAGATGCTGGCTTATTTAATACCAGAGTCATGTCTCAAGGCCTATTTAAAGGGTTAAACATTGACTTATAGGATAGTTGCCTTACATCTGGTAGCATTAGAGGCAGGGCTTGTTAAGAGCTCATTTGCATCCCTTTTCTTCCCAGAATTCCAGAGGAGGATGAATGGCCTATAAGTCTCCTCACGCCGATTAAGGCGCTCTCTCCCCAAGGAGAGATAGTACCCCTACGACATATAAACGTTTAATTTACATTGCTGTTTGACTGACATCCTTTCCAGGTGGAGGTGTGCCTATCATTATTATACCATTGTATTAATTTTTATTGGTTGGCAGAGGGTGGGCCAAGGGATTCCACAGTGTGAGACACTTTTCTATTTATGTGAAGTCTGTAAAGAGCTGCAGAATATGTCCGCACTATATAAGTGAGTAAAGTAATATCATCTTTGCCAAAACAGCACTCAAATTGGTATATGCTTGTCCACCATCACAGCCTACACAGTGTACAGAACACACATAGATCTTCCCAGATAACAGACCACCGCTTAACCCCTTAAGGACCCTGCCATTTTTCACCTTAAGGACCAGGCCATTTTTAGCAAATCTGACATGTCTCACTTTATGTGGTGATAACTTTAGAACGCTTTTACTTATCCAGGCCATTCTGAGACTGTTTTCTCGTCACATATTGTACTTCATGACAGTGGTAAATTTGAGTCAAAATATTTCATTTTTATTTATAAAAAAATACCAAATTTACCAAAAATTTTGAAAAATTTGCAAATTTCCAAATGTCAATTTCTCTACTTTTAAAATACATAGTAATGCCTCCAAAAATAGTTATGACTTTACATTCCCCATGTGTCTACTTCAGGTTTGGATCACTTTGAAAATTACATTTTATTTTTTTGGGACGTTAGAAGGCTTAGAAATTTAGAAGCAAATCTTGAAATTTCACAAAATTTCCAAAACCCACTTTTTAAGGACCAGTTCAGGTTTGAAGTCACTTTGTGAGGCTTCCATCATAGAAACCACCCAAAGTGACCCCATTTTAGAAACTACACCCCTCAAGGTATTCAAAACTGATTTTACAAACGTTATTAACCCTTTAGGTGTTCCACAAGAATTAAAGGAAAAATGTAGCCAAAACTTCCGAATTTCACTTTTTTGACAGATTTTCCATATGAATCATTTTATTCTGAGAATAAAGCAAGGGTTAACTGCCAAACAAAACTCAGTAATTATTACCCTGATTCTGTAGTTTACAGAAATGCCCCATTTGTCATCGTAAACTGCTGTACAGGCACACGGCAGGGCGCAGAAGGAAAGGAACGCCAGGGCAGATTTCACTGGAAAAAGTTTAAGTTGCCATGTCACATTTGATGCACCCCTAGAGTAGGAAACTCCAAAAAACTGACCCCATTTTGGAAACTACGGGATAAGTTGGCAGTTTTGTTAGTGCTATTTTAGGGTACATATGATTTTTGGTAGCTCTATATTACACTTTTTGTAAGGCAAGGTAACAAAAACTAGCAGTTTTGGCATTGTTTTTATTTTTTGTTATTTACAACATTCATCTGACAGGTTAGATAGTGTGATATTTTTATAGAGCAGGTCGTTACGGACGCGGCAATATCTAATATGTATACTTTTTTTATTTATTTAAGTTTTACACAATAATATCCTTTTTGAAACAAAAAAAAAAATCATGTTTCAGTGTCTCTATATTCAGAGAGCTGTAGTTTTTTTATTTTTTGGGTGATTGTCTCAGGTAGGGGCTCATTTTTTGCGGGATGAGATGACGGTTAGATTGGTACTATTTTTGGGGGCATACACTTTTTTGATCGCATGGCATTACATTTTTTGTTATGAAATGTGACCAAAAATGACTATTTAGACAGTTTTTATTTTTTACGGTGTTGACCGGGCGGGCTGGATCATGTGATATTTTAATAAAGCAGGTTTTTACGGACGTGGCGATACCTAATATGTATATATATATTTTTTTTTTTCTATTTTTATGTGTTTCTTTATGGGGAAGGGGCTTTTTTTTTATTGAAACTTTATATTTTTTTTAGTGTAAACACTTTTATTTAACTTTTTTTTTTAACATTTCACTTATGTCCCAGTAAGGGACTTTAACATTTGAGGATCTGATCCCTGATTGAATGTAGCACAATACAGCTGTATTGTGCTGCATTCAACTGTCAGCATCTCACACTGTGAGACGCTGACTGTTGCCTAGGAGACCCAGCGCTGTGGCTGGGTCTCCTGGGCTTCCGTAGATGGGAGTCCCAATGCCTCTGGGCAAGGCATCGGGGCTTCCATCTCAGCCATGAGGCCCCCCCCACCGCCCCACGGGGACCCGATGGCTTTAACAGCTGCCGCAATTACCTTGTATGCCGCGGTCAGCGTGACCGCGGCATACAAGGGGTTAATCCGCCGGCATCGGTGTAATCACCGGTGCTGGCGGATACAGCAGAGGCTGTACTAACAGCCGGGCCCCTGCTGCAGATTGTGGCAGCGGGCAGCAGCAGCACCTTAACCCTAGGACAAGAATGCTCGTCCTAGGGCGTTAAGTAACGCCATATTAGGACGAGCATTCTCGTCCTAGGTCGTTAAGGTGTTAAGTACATTAAAGGGGTAATCCAGGATTTTAATACCGATTGCCTATACCAAAACAAGCCACCAATATCTGATCGGCGGGGGTCTGACACCCCGCAGCCCTCATGATTAGCTGTTCCTGAGTAACTCTGGGGCTACACAGCTCCATCCACGATGTAGAAGACTCAGATGGATACTACAGTGCTGCTTTAATTGAAGTGAATGAGAGCAGTGCTGCAGTATCCAGCAGCCTGTGCTACACAGTGGACGATGCTGTGCAGTTCCGGTGACAAATTAGGCAGAACTACTGCAGAACAGCTGACTGGCAGGGGTGCAGAATATTGGACAACTACCAATCAGAAATTCATGGCCTATCAATACTTATTTACCTTGCTCATCCTGTCAGGATTACTCACTTTTTGTGGGTTTTAGAGCACATACACCTGAGAAAATCTGTTTAATTACCTGAAGCATGCAGAGTTATTCTCCTTAATGGGAAGAGTGGAGGCTTGTAGGGATATAATTTTATTCCCTGGAACGGTGATTTGTTTCATAACTGATGCTTGAAAGAGAAAGAAACTGATATTAACCAACATCTTAAAAAATGGCTGCATGATCTAAAGCAGGGATGCTGAACCTGTGGCCCTCCAGCTGTTGTAAAACTACAACTCCCACCATGCCCTGCTGTAGGCTGTCCGGACATACTGGGAATTGTCGTTTTGCAACAGCTGGAGGGCTGCAGGTTGGGCATCCCTGACCTAAAGCATACTTTCTGCAGAAAAGTGAACTGCATAGCAGCACAGCCTTCAGCTGAAAAAAAAAATCTGACTAGTGGGAGTGCATGGTATCGGACCCCACTGATTTGATATTGATGATCTAAACAAAAGATTAGGTTAGGAATATCTAAAGAGTGGAAAAACCTTTTAGGCCTCTTTCACAGGACAGTGATGGATTAGGTCCAGATGAATTCAGGAAAATCGCAACATTTCGCAAGCAAGTTCAGTCAGTTTTGTCTGCGATTGCATTCAGTTGTTCAGTCTTTCCAATGCGGGTGCAATGTGTTTTGATGCAACATCTCTTAGCAACCATCAGTGAAAAACGCATCGCACCCGCACTTGCTTCAGGATAGAATGCATTTTTCACTGAAGCCGCATTCACTTCTATGGGAACAGAGCTGCGACAAAAACGCAGAATATAGAACATACTGCGTTTTTAAAGCAAAACAGAACTGATGAAAAAAAAAAAAAAAAACTGCTCATGTACACAGACCCATTGGAATGAATGGGTCAGGATTCAGTGCGGGTGCCATGCGTTCACTTCACGCATTGCACCTGCGCGGAAAACACGTTCGTGTGAAAGGAGCCTTAAAGGTGAAGTTCTGTTCTCGGACTTCTGCTGTTGCTTGGCATTTCCTTAAAGAGGACCTTTCACCAATCCTGACATGCCTGTTTTAAATGCTTCATGCATTCCCCATGTAATAACAATTCTGGAACATCTATTCTTATGGCTCTATATTGTGTCATTCCTTTATTATTTCTACTAGAAGTTATGAATGAATTACTAGCAGTCTGCAGTAAGGGTAGAGAGTGGAGGTAACCAGTTGGTGGTGTGTACTTTTACAATCTGAAAATGGCAGCACTGATTGGATAGTGAGTGTCTATGCAGGTACACACCCCAACTGGTTACCACCCCTCTGTACCCTTACTGCAGACCGCTAGCAATTCTTTCATAACTTCTAGTAGAAATAATAAAGGAATGGCACAACATAGAGCCATAAGAATAGATGTTCCAGACTTGTTATTACATGGAGAATGCATGAAGCTATTAAAACAGGCATGTCAGGAGCGGTGGCAGGTCCTCTTTAAACAAGATTTTTCACAGAGAAACCCCATCAGTGACTCAGATGGGTATTAAAGGGGTTGTCCTATGAAATATACGGCATTTTTCAAACCAGCACCTGGATCTCAATACTTTTGTAACTGCATGTTGTTAAAAAAAATATAGTATCACAACTTGAGTTCTTGAATAAAATGCATCTGTATATCACCACCTGCTGTACGTTCTTTTCTTTATTGCTCTGTCCACCTCAATGGACACACATGCTCAGTTCCATCCTTTACCTGCCGAGATTTTATTTTATATACTGTGGCAGTCACAGTGAGAGAACTGCAGAAGAAGGGACACATCCCCTCAGAAAGGACATGCTCCATGAGCTGATAGTCTTGAAATAAATCTAGCAGAACAATTGTAGTAATGAATGGGGAGATCTCTGGATCCATGTGAGGTACAGGGCTGGTTCTAGCTTTGTTAGAAAGAGATTGTCATATACTATACGATGCCCACTATTCATTTTTTATATTAATCATGGGATAACCCCTTTAAGGGGCTTTAAAACATATGTTAATTTGTAAGAAGTGAAGAAAAGCGTAAACATTTCATATCTTGATTCTTGAGGGCTACTGAGGCTTTGCTCAGTAACAGAAATGTGTACCTGGTGGCAGGTGGCCTGCTTGTATTAGGGTATTCATAGAGATGTGTTTTTCTCCAGGCTTGTTAATGTTAAGTACAGAGTTTGAGGGCAGTGTGGTCACTTGCTTCACCATCCCACTGCTTGGCTGCTGAACTACCTGCAATGGTAAGAGCACTATTAGTAGGCACAAAGAGGTCCTCGTTCCAGGGAGTCCATCACCATGTTTAATCAACCAAAACTGCTATAAGGCATCTGCGCCTAACCTTCAGTTCACACACATCACGCTCATGAATCCTCAAGCGTACTTTTGTCTGGATTTGACAACAAGAAATCTCACCAGTTGTTTACAGTAATATCTAGCAACGTACACTTGTCCAGATGGCCTTAATCCCTTAAGACATGCAGGCCTATCAGACCGCAAGTCATGGAGGCTTCACGATTCATCATTAATGCAGTTTACTCAAATGTCATGAAATAAAAGCTGCAACATTTTCTGTGCAGTTTCATTTCATATGGAATTAGATCACAGATGTCAAATGGATTGCGAACGCTCTTCCAGAATAATAAAAAATACAGAGGCGAAATTTATGAAAAAAACAGGCTACGTAAAAAACGTGGACATCTACAATGATAGCGATGTGAAGTGTAAGAGCAAACACGATGGCCAATTCTAACTCACAGCAAGGGACACTTCTAAAAACAGGAACTCACATAAATGGAGTCATTTTCACTTGAAAGTTTCTAGGAAGAGAATACTTTGATGTTAAGGGGGTGTGCACTTCAACATAAAAAAAACAGCTTTTAATTATGCTTTAAGGACAGAAGTACCAACGGGAGACTACCATCTGATCCTACAATTCTATTTGAACAGAAGATTAAATTTTTGATAGGAGAGGGGGTGATTGGGCATTGTATCTAACAAACGGCACTATAATATATATATATATATAGCTTTGTTGAGTCCCCTGTTACCTCCATTATTCAGTCCTTCTCAAGGGTTCACAAAGGTTGTTTTCCACCAGCCGTTCAACCAAAAGTTGGTGAGGCTAAATGAATAAGATGACCGTGTGCTACAGCCATTAATACCAATATATCAAGATTCAGAAAGGTTTCCATCAATGGGGGCTAAGTTCTCCCCACCTCATGAGGGGAATATTTGAAGTCCGTTTTGATTGAGTCTGCATTGCAGTATTTTATGCCACATTTTTCAAATGTCACATGTTGTTTGAGAAATTTGTCTTATCATTAAACATAACACTTTTGTCTAGAAAAGCTCCCCCAGTTTTCCTACTCCACCCTACTGGAGTGAGATGGTGATTTTTTATTTTTTTGCCATTTTTTTTTGGCTTTTAATGTCTTAGTGATAAATTTGGAGTGAAACTCATCAACATACCTAACCTTCGCCCAATTTCCCACCCATATTTCAAAACTGAACTGAGTGAAGTACTAATGCAAAAATAACAACAAAAAGTCACAAAGGCCCCATTTTGTGATTTTTTGAAACCAAAGTGAAAGCATGATAAATCAGGAAAAGCAATACACGAGGTCTGCTGATCCAGGGGAAGGCAAAGATCCCCTATGAAGCAGAAACCAATTTTCCCCCTCTTAGAGAAATAATTCCTCCCACATAACAAATATGCCAATCAGAATAACTCCCTGGATCAACGACCCCTCTCTAGTAACTATAACCTGTAATATTGTTACCCTCCAAAAATACATCCAGGCCCCTCTTGAACTCTTTTAGTGAACTTACCATCACCACCTCCTCAGGTAGAGAGTTCCATAGTCTCACTGCTCTTACCGTAAAGAATCCTCTTCTATGTTTGTGTACAAACCTTCTTTCCTCCAGGCGCAGAGGATGTCCCCTCGTCACAGTCACAGTCCTGGGGATAAATCCATCATGGGAGAGATCTCTGTACTATACGGATATATAACTATACATAGTTATACACAGCTTTGAACCTGCTCAAGTTTTACGTTGACTGGTGCCCAGAAGTGTACAAAATACTCCATGTATGATCTAACCAATGATTTTCAAAATAGTAGACCTAAATTAGGATTGTTGTGATGTTTTGGACTTATTTACACAAAAATGTGAGACTTTTTTTTTTTTTACACAACACTGCCTCTCCAGTTTCACTCCAGATCATCAATGCAACTTTTTTTTCTTCTCCCACACACTCACTTCATTATAGGGGTGGCACAGAAAAACTGGAGTAGCATTTCTAGACAAAAGTGTTAGGTTTAAAGGTGTGTTAAAGAATTTAACAGCCATCAAGAGACAGCAAAGCAGACTGAAGCAAAACCGACTTCAAATATTACTCTCATGATAAATTCACCCTCACGATCTTATCTTATTTGACTTGGCAGCAGCTGCCTGACACTGGTTGCTCTAGTCAGCTAAAATTGCTGTCAGCTAAAATTTCTAAGTCCATTTCCATGTCAGTGTTACCCAGTGTTTTACCATTTAGTATGTACTGGTGCCTTGTATTTTCCTTCCCATGTGCCTAACCTTATATTTATCAGCGTCTACCTCATTTGTCAAGTTCCAGCATCACATAGTATCAAAGGAAAAACCAATAATGACCGCATAGACATAGAAACATTCTCTTACCACCTGTTTTATGTTCACAGGTTTCAGTGTACCGAGAGGATGGGGAACAGCACAAGTAGTCTGGTGGACTTTCAAGGTGCCATGTGCTGTGGAGCCAACCGGTTTTACGGTCTGCGTGGCAGAGGACGGTGTAATCTTAACAAACGTGAGGGAATTTGTAGCAGTCGTCACTGGCGCAGAGTTCTGTTGTCCACACTGCAAGATAAATTCTTGGGAATTTGGCATCAGAAGGCGCAGTGAAGGAAGACTTTTCTAAAGAGAGAAACAAAATTATATATACAATACGTGCATGGTACCAAACATTCTGCAAATATATATTCGGTCTGGTACCGGTAAAGCAACGATCCCCTAACAGTAAGTAGGTCCAAGAGTTTTCCGGTTCTTAGATTATAGAGACCTATCCTCAAGTTAGGTCATCAATATCAGATCGGTTGGGGTCGCCGCCAGCCCCCCTAAACTATACAGTGGACAGAAGGCTCCATCCACTAGTTTCCAGCCCTGTCGTACAGCAGCTCAGCTCCCTTCACCTCCGCACGTCCACTGTATTGTTTCCACCGCCAAAACAGCCAATTGCTGGACGCGAGGGATGTTGGACTCCAACTGATATTATATTGATGACCCATACTAAGCATAGGTCACCAATATCTGAGTACTGAAAAGACCTTTTAATATTGTAACATAACTTTGGAGGGGTGGAATCTCCTCTTTTTGTGACAGAGCTCCAAATCCCTGCCTTCCAAGGGGAAGCTCACTACATATGTATTCATACATCTCAATAAGCATATACTATAAAAACAACCAACATTGTGCCGCCATAGATACAGGTCAAGGTGCAGCACAAGGAACAGGCAGATTAAAGCATAAATATATAGAGAGGGTGAACATAGTGTAGCATTCAGAATAATAGGTGACTCTAGCCCCAGCAAGGGTCAAGTTCCAGAAATGACATCTTCACTCTAGTAAATACAGAAAATAGGAAATTGGGATCATTAGAAAAAGGGTAATGGAGGGAGACCACCACGGGGAATGCCTCAGAGTTGAGGTGGCGTTAGTAGTAGATGCAAGAAGACAGGGATTGACAGTGGAAAAAAAAGAGAAGAAAAAGACAGACAAGAGATGACAACCACCCAGCAAAAAGGTCATTCCTTCACTCCAGATGGGTGACTATATATTCAGGAGAGTTGGAATTAACATCAGTGGAACCAGGACATAGCGAAAGTGTCAGGAAAAGTGCTAAGGCAAGGTCTGATCCTCTATTCTCATACCCCACCAATCACCTAGAGAAGGGGCTCCTGATGAGCAGATAACATTTTTTATTACATCGGGGGTCACTGGTAGTAATATCTTTAGTCATAATAGTAAACTAGTGGCCAGGATTTGTCCAGCTGTGTCTAAAAGGAACTTAAAGAGGCTCTGTCACCAGGATCAACCCTATTAAACTAGACATACTGGCTGGTAGGGCTCATCATGCTGATTAAAATTGTACCTTTGTTTTGTCTGTATGATAAATAGCTTCAGAGAAATCAGCATTTTTTATTCATATGCAAGTAAGCAATTGGATCACTAGGAGGCCGGGCTGAATCGTTTGAGCACTGCTATGTAACATTCCGTGCTCTGCACACGCCCCCTCCCATTGACCGACAGGGCTCACATCAGTATGCTGAGGGTTGGGCAGTGTCCTCAGTGTGGTGAATCTATAGTACATAGTGATATGACATTGCTAGCACAGCTCTAGATCAGCTCAGAAAGCAAATCTACATATTACTGCTGTAGTCACAGGCACAGTGTATGATTATACAGACACAAGTAATGTCATATTTTCTAAGTATAGAAAAAAAAAAACTATATCTGTATGTTGTAATGCTATAGCTTAGTGGTATGGCGATTTACCATGCATGTAAAGATCCTAAACGTTATCGAGTTATCTATAAAATCCTATACATTTTCGTTATTTTATTTGTCTCTTCTTCAAAGCCATATTAAAAGGTTATATTATAATAAATAATATATAATCAAATAACAACAAAAACAAAGAAACCAGTAATGTGCATTAGCTTTAAAAAAAAAAAAAAAAAAAAAAAAACACACATTCTCAATAAGCATATAGACTTCTTATGGGATAAATGTGGGGGAAAAAAAATTTCTGAAGAAAAACATTTTGATGTTTCTCTCTAAATTCAAACCTGAGATCTCTACATGCAAAACCAATCACTTAACCACCACAAAAAGGGGGAAGTTTAATAAATACTGTTTTAATTAATACTGAATAAAGCAGTGATATGTATATCAGCTTTCTGAGCTGATCTCAGTGTGGTGAAGCTATAGTACATAGTGATATGATATTGCTAGCACAGAGCTCTTGGACAGGGTTCTGCCCTCAGCCTGATGTCTAGCCCTGTCAGTCAATGGGAGGGGGCCTGTGCAGAGCACAGGGGGTGCTACATAGCAGTGTTCAAAGGATTTAGCCCTGCCTCCTGGTGCTCAAAATTATCATTTGTCGTTTATCATACAGACAAAAGAAAGGTATAGTTTTAATCAGCATGATGAGCACTACCAGGCAGTTTGTCTGGTTTAATAGGGTTGATCCTGGTGACAGAACCTCTTTAAATAAAGCAATATAATCATTTCTAGATACTGTATGACTTCTTCACAAGACAAATTCCCTTCAGCTCAAGAAAGCAACATAAAACATACCTTGAGAAAAGGCACGAGATAAGGCTGTGGCGAGGACTTCAGCTCCTTGTACAGTTTTGTAGTAAATTCTTCTGGTTCAAGTTTTGAATCCTTGGATATGAAAAGAAGTAAAATTAATACAATTTGCTCCGTGTGGTAGATTTGTTTATACAGTCCGGCCATTTTTTTAAAAACCACAGCAAGCAATACGACAGTGAGGTTTTAGGAAGATTTCCTAGAATTGCTTGTGTAGGAACAAACTATGGTAAAATTGTATTTCATGGTATGAATTTTTGCAAGAAATACCCATATGCGAAGTGAGAAGTAAAGGGGCAGCAATGTCCATATAGGCTGCATTATGTAGCATTCGAGATCACACGGATGGCAGCCCCTTCCTCATCTAATTCAATGGAAGAGGAATTCCATAGTTTTTGATCAGTGTTTCCCTACATTCTTATAGCGAATCCGTTAGCAAGAAAACAGCCCTCAAAATAGTGCAAGTAGTGTACAGCACGACGCCAAGTCTGATTACGTGATTTTTATCTTCATACTGATTTGCATTCCAACGCTGTGCTCCGACAAGCCAGCAGTAACATACATTGAGAGGATCCTCTCCATTATGAGCGTAAGGTCAGCAGTCCTCTCAATGCATTTCACTCCTGGTTTGTGGGAGACCAGCATCGAAATGCAAGTGACTATGAAGATAAAAAAAACTTACACAATTGGACTCAGCGTCATTGACACTATTCACCACTTGCTTTAGTTTGGGGGTAGTGTTTTTGAGCCAATAGCCTTTAAGCCAAGCACCCCATACTGAAATATATTAAAGGGGTTGTCTAGAATGAGAAAAAAAACATGGCCGCTTTCTCCCAAAAACGGCACCACCAGTGTTCATTGGCAGTGACTGATATTGCAGCCACCTCGTGCTGGATATCATTGACCGGGGCCGACTGGCCATTAACCCTACATGGAAACTTCCAGGTGTGGAATACAAAACAAAATAATTAGAAACGAGGAATGGTTGTGATTCAGACTCAGAGAGTATTGTGTTTTGGGTTTTGATTTGGTTATTGTGAAGTTTATTTCCATTTTATTTTCCATTCCTTCATGTTTCATACAGAATTACATGCCAAACTTGGATATCATATGTGAAGGATCATTTGCATTGTAACAATTACATTGTAATACGTCAGTTTTGTAATTCTGAAAAAAACAAATATATTTTAAAAAAAACAAAAAAAACAAAAAAAACTTCCAGGTGGGCTGACACCCAAGGGGCTGCCTGAACATCCTCAGGCCCACCAGCCAGGTTATCAATGATCTGACACTCCACCCGTGAATTCAGCTGTATTGCCATCCTGAAACATCTGGACAGAAGGTGGTAGCTGGCGCTGGCTGCCACAGAGGGGCAGCATGTGGGGAAGTATTTTGTGTTGCACTGTGGTATCTGGCTCTGTTGAGGTGGTATTTTGTGCCACAATATGGCATTGCTCGGCCCACCTACTTGTGTGCCCTGCTTTCTGCCAATTTGGACCTGCCACTTTTAGCTTTTTTCCAGGGCCAGTTCCCAGTCCAACCCTGCCATTGACGTATAATGGGTACATCAGGCTGCTGGTTTTCGTTTTTTTTTTAACTGGGTGACATATGGCAGCAGTACACCATTCTGGCATGTAAAAAGCAGCAGGAACCCGACGGAACTGAACCCAAATCCTAGTTTTGCACATTGTGTCTATTACAGTCATCGGAACAATAAAACCTTACCAGCAAGTTTTTCACCAGGTTTTTGACATTTTGCCCCATGGTTGGTGACTGAGGTCCACTTGATGCCAGTTTGATTAACGTTGCAAGAAAATTCTTGCACTTCTTTACGTTATCCAGGACTTCCTAGATAAAGGACAGGGAATATGATTAAGGTGTACATTCAGAGATAAAGCAGAACCAACAATATCAGACAAATACACGTCAGTCCACTTACTTAAAGGGGGTTGTCCCACAAAAAGTATGCTGCATTTTCAAACCATAACCTGGATCTGAATACTTTTGTAACGGCATGCAATTAAAAATTTTGTATAGCCGCCGAGTTATTCACTGAAATCTATCTGTATAGTGCCACCTGCAGCTCTTTTTCTAATTTTCCATTGCGAAATTGAGATGGAAGCACAAGCTCAGTTCAGTCCTTCAACTGCCCCCAATTGCAGTAACAAGGCCACGCCCCCTAAACTGCCAGCTTGATATAAATCTATCAGAGCAATGAATGTGGAGATCTCTGGATCCATGTGAGGTACAGGGCTGGTTCTAGCTTTTTGATTGTCATGTACTATACAATGTCCGATTTTCATTTTTAATCATGGAATAAATCCTTTTAAATTAAAAAGGGAAACTTGTATTTTAGTGGCACAACCATGACATGAAGGCAGTACTTCAGGCACAAATATTGAGACAGACAAGTTAAAAGACACCTCAAAGAAATACTCTGGTATAAAAGTAAAAAAATAAGCAAAGCCAATGACATATAAAAGAAGAATTTCTCCGCTTCTAAAGAAGTTGGGAAAATCTTTGTAGTTTAGGATGATGAAATGGATCGTCATCATGTACATTTACAATGCCTTTAGCAATGAAAGCTGCCTGTGTCAGTGAGATCTGCCATCTAACTCACAGAACGCTGCCAGATACTGTAATACTGTAATTACTGAATTACTATAAACCATGATCGAGCATTCTTGTAAAATGCATCATGCAGCTAT
Source organism: Rhinella marina (assembly GCA_900303285.1). NCBI lineage: Eukaryota > Metazoa > Chordata > Amphibia > Anura > Bufonidae > Rhinella > Rhinella marina. The sequence continues at coordinate 29,788 of ONZH01013638.1, forward strand.
AAATGATGATGCATGCTCTGTAGAAAAGCGTGTGATTATTTTAACCATTTTCCTACCAGATAGATTTTGCAGTTTGGGGAGAATGTAATTTACTTGTTGTACTTGCAAGGATAAGACCTTCCAATGTGTACAATGGGGCCCTGACTGTGCACCAGTGGCAGAGGTTGGGTTGGATTTTACCATTCCTTTGCTCTCAAGGAAGGTAAGCTGTCACTAGAGGCATCTGACAGCGTCTCCCGTCACTACTGAGAACACATACACGCTCGACTGAGCCAAGTGTGCATGTGTATGGGAAGGTCAGGTGGAATAAGTGTTTTGTCCGAACAGCTATGCAATAAAAATAAAAAAATTGTTTAGCTGCTTGAACTGAATCTACTTAACTAAAATCAGGTAAACAGAACTAGTTCAGTCACACACACAGTATAAGGATCAGTTCACTCTAGCTTTAGTCATGGCTTGCCAGATTACTGGGAACAGAATAGATGGATTACGTTCATTTCTATTGGGTTCCAGTGGGTTTCCGCGCCTTTAAATTCTTGCTGTACTGAACGTTGCTACATCAGTCAAATCAGAAAAAAATATTTCATGACAGTTCATCATAAATAATACATTACCTTTATTCTATCTGCTAATAGGATTGCGGCAATACCAAATAAGTATTTTATTTAGGTTTTATGTTCTCCTACTTTTGCACAATAGAAAAAAAAAAAAAAAAAAAAGCTTTTTGAATTGCCTTGTCAATTTTTTTATTCTTCTGTCAAAGCAGCCGCGTCGGGGTTATTTTTTAACAGTTTTCTGCTGTGCATGTTGAATGTCTAGCTTGCAGTTCTTCCAGAGATGGTGAGTGAAGACTAGTTGCCATCCACTGCACACACAAAGAGCTTCCTAACCTTCTCTTATTCACTTAGAGGTAGTCCCAGGATCAGAGAAGTACTGACCTGTATGGTTGTGAATAAAGCATAGGAAGTTGAGATCTCTGCCCATATGGCTGCAGCAGTCTGCTTGTCTGTGTGTGTTCCTGCTCACCCCTCCTCCTTCCCCTCTCCATAGACTTGCATGAACACATGTAATATGTTCCCTCTGTGAGCTTCTGCTTTCATCTCGACGGTTTTAAGGCTACTTTCACACTTGCGATTTTGCCTGATCCGGCAGGGATCAGCAAAAACGCATCCGTTCTAATACAACCATCTGCATCCGTTATGAACGGATCCGGTTGTATTATCTTTAAAATAGCCAAGACAGATCAGTCATGAACTCCACTGAAAGTCAACAGGGGACGGAACAGTTTTCTATTGTGTCTGAGAAAACTGATCCGTCCCCATTTACTTGCATTGTGGGTCATGCAAGTCATTTTGCTCTGCATCCCATGACGGAGCATGTTGCGGTTTGGTCTCCAGTATGGGAACTCAATCAAATGGAACGGAATGCATTTTGGAGCATTCGGTTCTGTTCAGTTCTGTTTTGTCCCCATTGACAATGAATGGGGACAAAACGAAAGCGTTTTTATCCGGTATTGAGATCCTCTGCCGGATCTGAATACCGGAAAATTTAAACGCAAGTGTGAAAGTAGCCCAAGACATTTTTCAAAGTGAAAAGCATGAGCCACACATTTGTGTGTGCATCGTATAGCTATAACACATCTTCATCTCTAGTAACTGAATTGAATGCTTCAAAACCCCCCCCCCAAAAAAAAAAAAAAACTGATACAGAAAGTATATTTAAAAATTGTACAACTTCTTGTTATACAAACCTTTCTTGCTGAATTGATAAAACCGCAATAAGTGAATGTTAAAAAGTAACTCTGTCTCCAAAAAACAGTATTTTACTGCGCTTACTGTGGTATTTGGAGGCTGTGCACCTTGCGTTTTCTTCAAAGGCTCAGCTTTGCACAAATTCCCATTGGAGCTGACAGGCGGAACGCTTGCTTGTAGTTGCACAGGTTGGTTACTTTCCTTCACAGACGGGGACATGCTGGATACTATAATTGTTGACCCAACTGGAGTAGATGCACTGCTAATATTACAGCCTGCTATCTTGAAGGTGGGGGCACCAGTAACACATGGAGGTCCACTTGATGGGATGAAGGTTTTAACTAGGTTTGCTGATGCTTGTTTAGCAGAGGGGGCAGTAGGTGCTGGCTTTTGGGAAGGACATACAGTCGCGGTTGGCATCACAACTGAACTGCAAGTATTCACAGCAATGGGTGTAACTGGAGATACCGATGTTCTAATAGGTAAAACAGCGACAGTGCTAGAATTAAGTGCCAGGGCAGAAGTGCCAGTGACACCCACAGTGGACGGAGTGGTTGTGGTGGCAGCAGGTGAAGAGCATGAGATGGTTACAGGAGAAGGGGCAGAGGCTCTAATTATTACTGTAGAAGTTCCTTGGCTATTAGATACAGTTTGTGGAGTGGTGCAAATCCTAAGTAATGTAGAACCGGGAACGGAGGAATTTGCTTTAGAAGCTACAGATGAGGAAGCTTTGACGGTTCCACCTGTAGTGCCAGTAGACTGTAAAAGAAGAAAGAGAGGTGAGGAGAAAACACAAGCTTAAGGCACACATTCATCTTTACTCCTTATAGTATGAAGTGATGACTTGTTATGTACTGGATAGGTGAACCGGAGTAGGGTTCCCACCCCACTGTATAGATTATCAAATAAAACTCCGGTAGATTTAATCAGCTTGGTGAAGTTTATTTGATAGTGCGGCACTTTATAACATATGTGACGTTTCGGCTTAACCAGCCTTCTTCAGACACTAGTGCATAGAAAATATACAGATCATAAGTATTTTACAGAAAAGGACATTATACTTCATATTACAAACTATACATATATACACATGAATTAGTTTGTGGTACATCATTAATCGAAAGTACGCCCAGATATAGCTTAATTCATTGCCACGGCTTGATAGTGGATGTAGCTCATATACAAGTAAAGTTACAGATCGTCTGTCAGAAGTTGCAAATGATATTCAGTTCCAGATTTCAATAGTATCATGAGATGGGCTGAATTGTCAACATAGATCATTAGTGGTAATGGTGATATCGATCCCCATATGTAGTATGTTAAGGATATACTGTTACTAAGAGGTCCCCCTATATATAAGAATCAGTCACCTGAAGGACTTACTTACCAATTGCCGCCAAAGAGAAGGGCTTCAAGGAAGGGCTTATAGGAAAGTTTGTCGAGGTACTTTGATGTCTGAGCCTATGTCTGCCTTTACCAATAGGTCTCTTAAGTTTCCTAAAAACCCCTAAAAGGGGTACCTTTCCATGTTTACACTGTGCGCAATGCACCAATGTCCAAAAGGGTCCCCAATTTTTCCATCCACGGACGGGTAAAGCTTTTCCCATTGACGAATTCTTTAATTGTGACTCCACCTTCGTGGTATATTTACTAAAATGTCCGTGCGGATTGACATATGTAGGTGAAACGACACAATCCATCAGAAATAGAGTGTGTCAACATAAATCATCCATCAGGAAAGAAAACTTGTTACTACCCATACCGTCACATTTTCATGCTGCAAAACATAACCTTTCACAATTAAAATTTCAAGTAATTGAGCATGTCACACAGCTAAGGAGAGGAGGCAATAGGATCAAACAACTTAAAAAGAGGGAGGCATTCTGGATACATAAACTTGACACCTTGGAACCTAGGGGCTTGAATCGAGAATATGAGATCCAACATCTGATATGAACTTACTTCTCAAACTTTCTGTTTGTAATATCATGAGATGTGTAGGCATAAATTGTGAACAATAACTATTCATGTGACTTACTTATAGTACGATAAATGCACACATATTATAGTATGTTATTAACCCTTTATGCCATTTATTTCTCCACAGACTAATTAGAATGCCTGGGGACCGAAAAAACGTTGCCAGCCATAATATATATATCCTTTATCAGTGTGATATCCTTTACTCTTACGAACCTTGTTCTTTACCTTCCTTTTCCCTATATCTATGTCTATTACCATCTGATTCACTCACTTCCTGATGTGTGGAACGCATATGCGTTCCACCGACATCACTTCCGCCGGGTGGAACGCACGGTCACATGATGCGTTCCACCGTCCGGACCGGAAGTGAAGGGAGACGCCATTTATAATAGGCGCTCTCCCTCACATGCTTTCAGCGCATCTTCTACCCATAGCAGCGCTTGCTGCAACTTCTCCTCAGCGCTAATCTTTCTTGAAGCCCTTCTCTTTGGCGGCAATTGGTAAGTAAGTCCTTCAGGTGACTGATTCTTATATATAGGGGGACCTCTTAGTAACAGTATATCCTTAACATACTACATATGGGGATCGATATCACCATTACCACTAATGATCTATGTTGACAATTCAGCCCATCTCATGATACTATTGAAATCTGGAACTGAATATCATTTGCTACTTCTGACAGACGATCTGTAACTTTACTTGTATATGAGCTACATCCACTATCAAGCCGTGGCAATGAATTAAGCTATATCTGGGCGTACTTTCGATTAATGATGTACCACAAACTAATTCATGTGTATATATGTATAGTTTGTAATATGAAGTATAATGTCCTTTTCTGTAAAATACTTATGATCTGTATATTTTCTATGCACTAGTGTCTGAAGAAGGCTGGTTAAGCCGAAACGTCACATATGTTATAAAGTGCCGCACTATCAAATAAACTTCACTAAGCTGATTAAATCTACCGGAGTTTTATATGATACTCCTTATAGTATGTCACCCCTTTTATCTATAATCAGTTAGGCTTATAATATATACTCTGGAAGTACTGAGTCTGAGGGTAGACAGCACGTTTAGGGCCCGCTCACACGACCGTGTGAATGGGGCCGCATCCATTCCGCAATTTTGTGGAACAGATGTGGCCTAATTCATTTCCATGGGCAGCATTAGATCGAGGAGAGCCGTGGCTCTGCGAAAAGAGATAGAACATGTCCTATTATTTTCCGCAATTTGCGGACAAGAATAGGCATTTTGTATGGGGTGCCGGCCTTGTGTGTTCTGCAAACTGCGGAACACACACTGGCCGGCATCCGTGTTTTTGCGGATCCGCAACAACACGGCCTTCTGAACGGCCTCTAAAGTCGTTGGATCATCTCCATTGGGAGCATATCGCTAGGATATGCTCCAAAGTCTGATTGGTGTGGGTCCCACCTCTGGGACTCGCACCTATCTTCAGAACAGAGCCCTCAAAGTAAAGGAGGATGCCCTTTAAGGGCTTGTTCACATCTGCACTGGAAGCTGTTTGGGGCTTCTGTTGCAGATTCAGTCAAAAAACATTAGACAACAAAAATTCTGTGTGCAGGACTGTTTTGCTCAGTAAAAAAAACAGGATAAAACAAAAACTGAATGGACTCCATTGTAGTCAGTTCTCTCAGTTATGTGCTGGATCAGGCACTTCCGTTATTTCCCCTGTACTGTCCCCCTGATGGAGTGCATGTACGTCGTTTACATGGATTTTCCATTGAAAAGCTGTGGAATAGATCCAATGAACGACAATCGTAGACAAATCCTAAATGTGTGAACATAGACTAGAAAATTAATCAAGGCTACATGTTTATTTTACTATATATTTAAAGGGGTTCTCCGGGAATTAAGGAAATTAAAATACTTAAATATGACTATTGTAAATATATTTACAAATATCTTTCATTAGTTATAACAGCTGGTTTTGTCTATGGAGCAATCATAAGGAGATATAAAATGGCCGCCGTCCTATTCGTACACACAAAACCTGTCCTAATCACACAGGAGGACAAGTTATCGTGCAGCACTGAGGTAAAGAGCTGCCTCATCCTCCTCTCTGCTTGCCAGGGATTATAATCCTGAATACAGATGATACGATCTTCAGCTGAATCTTTGAAGGAATGGAGTTAATGAGGAGACATGAAGTACAGAGAGGATGGACAAAACAGTATGTGGTAATGGAGACTGCATACAAGTGCTGCTCATTAGTCAAATTCCAACCCTCTACATGTCTCCTCATGAACTCCATTCCCACAGAGATTCAGCTGAAGATCTTATCAGCTATATTCAGAATTATAATCTCTGACAAGTAGAGCAGAGAGGAGGATGAGGCAGCTCTTTAGCTCAGTATTGTGAAGGCAGCCATTTTATTTCTCCTAATGATTGCTCCATAGACAAAACGAGCCATTATATCTAAAGAAAGGTATCTGGGAATATATTTATAATAAAGTAATATTTAAGTATTTCAAGTTTCTTAATTCCCGGAGAACCCCTTTAAAGAGGACCTGTCACCACTCCTGACATGCCTGTTTTAATAGCTTCATGCATTCCCCATGTAATAACAAGTCTGGAACATCTATTCTTATGGATGAATTGCTAGCAGTCTGCAGTAAGGGTACAGAGGGGTGGTAACCAGTTGGGGATGTGAAACAGACATGTCAGGAGTGGTGAAAGGTCCTCTTTAAGCTGTTACTTAAAGGGGTCATCCAAGTTAAAGAATTTCTTCCCAAGCAGCAGTAAAGGTGATAAAAATAATGAATGAAGTTATACTCGCCACTTTTCTTGCCTGTGGCTTCCTGTGTCACACTCCAGTCCGTCCTTTATTTTCCTGGCTGCAGTGGTGACATTTACTGCAGCTAGAGATTTTTTTTTTTTAACTTGGACAACTCCTTTAAACAGATAACTACATACTTGCATTTCATTACGGCTCCTCTGAAATGTTACTGTTGAGGACACAGGAGTCAAGGATGCAGACAGAGGAACAGCTTTCTCATTGCTGCTTGCCAGGTTCAGGTGCATGGCCTCAGAATTCATGAGTTGTGGGGTTTCCAGTGTCCTCACACCCCTGACTGAAAACCCCTCTCAATTAGGGCTGGAGGGCAGGTTACCGTGCAGCTCACAAATACCAAGGACTCTGCGACCGTGCAGAATGTTGAGAGGACTCACACACTGCAACTAATGAAATGTTACAGGGGTTGTCCAGGCCTTCTGATATCGATGACCTATCCTCAGATCAGCTGCTTGAAGAGGCCATGGCACTTGAACAGGATTGAGTGGTGCCTAGATGAAAATAACGTTACTGTCCTAGCGCAGCCCTCTCCTGAGCACAGTGTAGCAGAAAAAACCTTACCAATATCACGTGCGGCAGCTATATATTTAAATGACCAGTGGATCCAAAGTCCCAGCCTGGAGCACCTCAGCAGACAAAAAAAAAAAAAATGGTAGATCCAGCATCTTAAAAAAATACTTGATACTTTATTGATGCAAAATTAACAAAAATTGAGATCAGTTCCGTGATCAAAACAAGTCCATAATATGGCTTACGCATTTCACACAATTATGTGCTTACTCATAGCATGGCATACATAGGACATAGTGGTGAATTTAAAAGAAACAGTGGACCAATCACAGAACAATCTGGAAATGACGACATGGGAAGTATATAATGACGAACCCCTAAACACAGGAGCGGAATAATTAATAAAATACATTAAGTCATTTTTTTAAATTCATGCCCTTTTGAGAGCTTGCATCCAAAAAGTATCTCTCATACATAAGAGGCGCTGCCAATCCCCACCCCTGTCAGGCTTAGTAACCCTTTCAATGCCAAAAAAACTAAATACAAATCGTGAGGCCTTTGGTTATTAATACATCCTATATGATCCTCTATGCGTCTTCTAACCTTCATAGTTGTACATCCTATATAAAGTATAAAGTTAACTGCATAAACTATAAAAGTACTATGAATGGAAGGTTTTAATATGAAAAGGAGGCAAAAAAAAAAAAAATCAGCAATTTTTTGGCAAATTTACAAACACTGCAACAAAATCCCCCACGTGGAAAAAAGCCCTTTGCTGATTGGTGGGGGGTTGGGGGGGGGTTGCCGGCAGTCATACCGACCTGATACCGATGACCTATCACAATAGGCCATCAATATCATGATCTTGGAAACCCCTTTTTAATTTCCCTAAAACTACACCCCTTCTTGACACTTATTTTTCGCAGCAGTCACTGTGTGGTATAAATAAAACGATAGCTTAGAGCTGCGAGTCAGTACAATTACAGTAATACCAAATGTTATAGTGCTTATTACGTTCTACCACTGGAAACAAAAAAAAAACATCAAATAACTTGTTATTACGTCGCAGTATTTCAAGACCCAAAGCATTTTTAGGTTTCTGACAGCTCAACTGTGTGAGGACTTACTGTAGGTGGGACGATTTGTAATTTTTATTGGTTCCATCTTTGATTATTTTTTATTCTGTTTTGGCAGGTGAGATAAAACAAAACCAGAATTGCCTTTTTTGATTAGTTTTTTTTTTAGTTGTTTTTGCGTATCTAAGGTTGCCAATGTTCCCATGTTTACATGGTTTACATGGGTAAAAAAGGTGTGTGGCTTAAAGGGTTTCTGTCACCAGTTTTTTCGTTATGAATCAGGCTGACATTAGAGATGTGCTAATGTCATCTGATTCCAAATATATATCTGTTTTATTTAGTGGTGCTCCCATTTTTATATAAAATGAACTTTTATTTTATGCTAATAAGGCCTCTAGGTGCAAGGGGCGTTACCCCTGCTCCTAGAGACTCTGTTGATTGACAGGACCAGGCAGAGAAGAAACACTCCATTCACCATAGCTTGCAAGGACCTTCAATGATGTCATGACCATGTGATCAGTCACATGGTTTAGGAGGAGACAGGCTGTTTGTGCGATCCTAACCATGTGACTGATCACATGGTCATGACATCATTGAAGGTCCTTGCAAGCTATGGTGAATGGAGTGTTTCTTCTCTGCCTGGTCCCGTCAATCAAGAGAGCCTCTAGGAGCAGGGCTAACGCCCCTCCCACCTAGAGGCCTTATTAGCATAAAATAAAAGTTCATTTGATATAAAAATGGGGGCACCAGTAAATAAAACAGATATATATTTGGAATCAGGTGACATTAGCACATCTCTAATGTCAGTCTGATTCATACCGAAAAAAATGGTGACAGAAACCCTTTAACATGGGGAGTTATTTGACACCAACAGTTTCTTCATATTTTTCCGTAATGTTTTTTTTTTCATTTTCTGTTATTTTCAAAATAAAATGCAGCCAAAAATGATGCAAAGGAATCATGTGTGAACAGGTGTATTTTAATGAGTTCTTATTGAGAAGCAAATAACTGCCAAACGGGGAAAAATCCCCTAGACCTATGGCCGTGCTGCCCCTGAACAGTGCAGTAGGGTTGTCACGATACCAAAATTTTGATTCGGTTTCGATACCATAAAAAAAATATTGCGATACTCGATACCATTCGAAAAAATAAAAACACCTAAAAAAGCCACGTGCATTCCGCATTTTATAAAACGTCCAACCCCTAATAGAACAGTCCTATCCTATTTTTTTGGGGGGGACAAGGTGACTAAAAAAAAAAAAAAAAAAAAAAAGGAGAATCATGCCGTTTTTATTTATTTATTTTATTTATTCTGTTACGGCATTCACCGCATAGGAGATATTTAATATTTTAATACTTTGGACTTTTCGGACATGGCGACACCTAATAAGTTTATTTATTTATTGTTTATATATTTTATATGTAAAATTGGGAAAGGGGAATTTAAACTTAATTTTGGTGTTTGTTCTTTTTTTTTTACTTTTTATTTCCTATTATCCCCCTTAGGGGCTAGAACCCTTGTCCTATGCACCCTAATAGAGATCTATTAGGGTGCATAGGACTTACACTCTCCCTGCTGCCCTGTGCTTTGTGCACACAGCAGCAGGGAGCTTACCATGGCAGCCAGGGCTTCAGTAGCGTCCTGGTTGCCATGGTAACCAATCGGAGCCCCGCAATTACACTGCTGGGGCTCAGATCGGAATCTACCACTGCCACCAATGAAGAGAAGGGGGGGGGGCTGCCTGTGGCCACTGCAACCAATGTTCATTATACTGGGGTGGGGGGGGGGCGCGCCACCGATGATTTAATACTGGTGTTTTGGGGGGAGGGGAGGCGCACAGCGTCATTACTATCATTTAATACAAGTGCAGGAGCGGGTGCAGAATCACATAGCCGGCACCCATGACCGGGACCTCCGATACGCTGCAGTTAACCCCTCAGGTGCCGCACATGAGGGGTTAACTACCGCTGATCGCAGCTCCCTTTCTTACAGGTCGGGTGACGGCTATGTGATTCTGCGCCGGCACCCGCTCCTGTACTTGTATTATATGATAGTAATGTTCATTGGTGGCGCAGCAGACACATACCCTCCCCTCCTCTCCCAATGGTGGCAGCGGCAGCAGCAGCACAGGGGGGAGGGAGAGCTTCCTTCTCCCCTGTGCTGCTGAGGGAACATGGAACGCGCTGAGAGCAGCACGCTCCATGTTCTCTGATACTAGGCTGCACAGTAGCACAGCCTAGTATCGGTAACAGGCAAATCCGGTATCGCATCGATACCGGGACAAAAGTATCGATTGGGTATCGACAATTCAATACCCGGAGCAACCCTACAGTGCAGTCCTATACAGTAGTCCAGTTTACCCTGGTTTGTCATACTGTTTTTTGTAACAGTTAGGGGGCGTTCAGACAGCCGTAGTATTGCGGATCGGCAAAAATGTGTATTCGCAATACCACGAATGCAGCCCGGCATGTGTTTCGCAATTTGCGGAACACACGGCCAGGCACCCCGTTCAAAATGCCTATTCTTGTCAGCTATTGCGGACAAGAATAGGACATGTTCTATAATTTATCGAGGAGCTGCTGCTGCCCGCAATATTGCGGAATAGATGCGGACCCATTCACATGGTCGTGTGAATGGGCCCTAACTGAAAGAAGTCATTTATGGCAACAGTCGATGGCAGAAATTGTCTTTTCTGAAACCTTTTCCATCCGTCAGAAATATAGTAGATATATCTCGCTAATGGTGGCCATCATCACTATTACTGCAGTGAGTAGCAGAAGCGCTCAGCATATTTTACTCTGAAGTTCAGGTATGGATGGGATAGAAACAGCGTAAAAAGGAAACTTTATTGATGTGTGTGTGTGTGTACAAATGATTAGTATGACCCATTTGACAGTGGTAAACAAACGGGACGTGACATCTATGAACAGCTTAAATAGGCACAGACGGTGATCAGAAAACCAAACTCTCATCTTCCAACTACTTTTTGGAAAGAAAACTTACTGCTCTACCCAGCTTTCCCCAAGTCTGATTGTCCACGCATCTCATCTTTCCTTCTCTTCCCTTTTATGCCTGCACTGAACTTTAATGTCTCTATTTCCTACTGGGTTTATTGAGTGTTTGCTAAGGCTACTTTCACATTAGCGTTTTTAAATTCTGGTACTGAGTTCCGTCATAGGGGCTCAATACCGGAAAAAAAACGCTTCAGTTTTGTCCCCATTCATTGTCAATGGGGACAAAACTGAACTGAAGACAACGGAATGCTCCTGAAAGCATTCCGTTCCGTCTTCAGACCGGAGAACAAACCGCAGCATGCTGCGGTTTTCTCTCCGGTCCAGGCATCCGCACCAAGACGGATCCGGAATGACCCCCAATGCAAGTCAACGGGGACGGATCCGTTTGGTGTGGCACACCAGTAATCCGGATCTGTCCTCCATTGACTTGCAATGGGGGCGTCATTCCGGATCCGGCTACAGAGATACATACAGACAGACATACATACATACATACATACCTCACATACTCCAGCCAGGGACGCCGGCAGCATGTCTTCACGCGCCTCCTGCGCGCAGCTATGACGTTTCCCCACTGCGCCCAGCAGAGGGCACTGTGGGGAATCGTCATCACTGCGCGCAGGAGGCGCGTGAAGACGTGCTGCCGGCGTCCCGGCCTGGAGTATGTAAGTATGTATGTGTTTGAGTGTATGTGTGTGTATGTATGTATGTTCTGTGTGTCTGTGTCAACATGTGTGGGGCCGGAGCACTGCTCCGGCTCCACACATGTATCAGCGGCAGTACGGCTCCGTCGGCACCCTTTAGGTGCCGGATCCGTGCTGCCGCTAGTGTGAAAGTAGCCTTAGATTGACTATTTAACCCCTGTATCTGATCCTCCTTTGATTAGGTCAAATGTAGCCCCCTCCCCTCTTGTTCACACCTGATTGAACACTGTGTTATAAATCACTTGGTCTTTTCAATGCAACATCTTTTAAGTGCACATATTGAATTATGCCACAAATGAACCAGAAGGGACCAAAAGTAACTAAAGGAAAAGATAATGCAAACAATGATTACATTTTTTAATATTTTTATAATCTTCCAAAACCTCCTGAAATACCCCCACATTCCTTCACCCAGCAAGGAACTACTTATCTCTCCCTCCATGCTACCTACACATCTGACCGCTTGCACAAACCTGTTTGGCAACATAAAACAAACACACAGCCTCCTCATGCCCTCTCCTACTCCCACCTACAAGTACTTTCTCTGCTTCTCCTTATTGTTGGCGATATCTCTCCAAATCCAGCTCCCCCTCAGCAAACCCCACTATCACATCTACCACCCACTACCGATCTCCTTCTACAAATTTCTGCAACCCTTTAAACCTTAAAACCATTCCCCTGACCCTGCTCCCTCTTGCAGGAGCATTATGGAACGGTCTCTTTATCTGTAACAAACTCTCTTACATTCATGAACTCTTCATCTCTTGCAAACTTTCCTTTCTGGGTCTAACAGAAACATGGCCGACACCCTCTGACACTGCCTCCCCTGCTGCGCTCTGAGGCCTAGTTCACACTTCAGTGATTTTTAAACCAAAACCTGGAATGGAGCCTCCATAGATAAGGTACAATGGAAAGATCTACATTTGTTCTGTGTTTTTGAACCGCACCTGGTTTTCACTGATGGAAATCACTGACCAAACACTGAAGTGTGAACTAGGCCTTACAGAGGATTTCACTCACACCTCCCACACCAGCAGCAAACACAGTGGAAGAGATGGTCTTCTCTTATCAGACAACTGCTCCTACAGCCCAACTCCACTGCCACCCTTCATTTGAAGTATACTCTTGGCATCTGCTCTCCTTCCAACCTCCAAGTAGTTGTAATTTACTGGCCCCCCCAGGTCCAGCCACCATCGTTCTTGACCACGTCAACACCTGGCTTCTACACGTTCTTTCTGCTGACATCCCTACCATCATCATGGAAGACTTCAACATCCCTATTGACACTTGCCACTCGGCCACCTCTAAGCTTCTAGCACGCTCTTCCTCCTTCGGCCTCTCGCAGTGGTCCTCCACCCACAGAGATGGTCACACTCTGGGTCTTACCTTTACCCACCTCTGTTCCCTATTTAACCTTTCTAACACGCCTCTCCCCCTATCCGATAACAACCTACTCACCCTCTCTTCCACTGCAACCCCGATCCACACACTAACACACCCCCTCAGGAACCTTAAACATCTCGACTCTCGCTTGCTAGGTTCTCTCCAGGACCCAGATGCTGCCACCACTCTGTATGACACCACAATAAGTACAGCCCTGGACTCCATTGCCCCCCATCACACACAACAAAACCTTAAAAATCAACAGACAACCCTGGCATAATAGCCTGACCAAAAAACAGACAAGCTTCCAGGGCTGCTGAGCGGCGATGGAAGAAATCTCATTCTAAGGATCACTTCATTACATACAAGTAATCCCTCCTCATTTTCAATTCCTCACTCGCTGATGCAAAACAGGCCTACTTCTCATCTCTCATATTTTCACTTTCTCACAACCCTAAACAACTTTTTAACACTTAACTCTCTTCTCCGCCCCCAGCGCCCCCACCTTCACCTCAGCTGAGGACTTTGCCACATACTTTAAACAAAAGATCATCAACACCAGAGAAAACTTCAGTGCACAGTTCCCACAGCCCCTCTGCACAACTACTCAGCCCTCTTCTCCACCATTACAGAAGAAAAACTTTCCATCCTACTCTCCAGATCACATCTCAAACACCTGCGCACTTGACCCAATCCCATCCCCCCTCATCCCCAACCTCACCACAGTGTTTATCCCATCCCTTACCTATCAATATCCACCAGCGTCTTCCCCTCTGGTTTTAAACATGCTGCCATTACACCCATCCTCAAAAAGCCTTCCCTTGACCCATCTTCTTTCTCCACTCCATATCACTTTTATGCTGACGACACACAAATTTACCTCTGGTGTGGACATCACCTTACTATCCAGAATCCCACAATGACAATCTCCCATATCTTCCTCCTCTTGCTTTCTAAAACGTAACATTGACAAAACAGAATTATCATCTTTCCCCCCATTCTTGCTCAACCCCCCCCCCCCCCCAAACAGACCTATCTTTCATGGTCAATGGCTGAACACTCTCCCCAGTCAACCAAATCCACTGCCTTGGAGTAACCGTGGATTCTCCCCTGTCCTTCAAACCGCACATTTAAGCCCTTTCCACCACCTGCTTCCAACTCAAAAATATCTCCCGCATCCGTGCATTCCTCAACCAGGAGCCAGCAAAAATGCTTGTACGTGCCCTCATCATCTCCCGCCTAGACTACTGTAACATCACCCTCTGTGGCCTTCCATCTAGCTCCGTCGCAGCCCTCCAATCTATCCTCAATTCTGCTGCCTGACTAATCCACCTCTCACCCTGTTACTCCTCTGCCTCTCCCCTCTGCCAATCCCTTCACTGGCGGCCTATTGCCCAGGGAAGTCAGTTTAAAATACTAACAACTACATACAACTTGTCCACTCCATACGTCTCTGAGCTACTTTCTCAATACATCCCGACAAGTAATCTCCAATTCTCACAAGACCTCCTTCTCTCCTCTCTTCTTATCACCTCTTCCCACAATCAGGGAGGACTAAGGACCTTTAAGCAAGTGGCAGCAGATGCCTCTCTAACCTGCTTATTCATAATTTCCTGCTCCCCACCGCTCTGAAGTGTTTACATCTGGCACTGTTTGGGCATGGTCACATGTTCTGCTGTAGCCTACTTCTACTGGAGGCAGCACGGAGGACTGGAGTGGTGGGGAATAGGTAAGTATAAATCTTCAGCTTAGGAAGGCAGGCTGCAGGCTAAAAGATCCTTATTCACAGTAAACCCCTTTAATATCTCAGGCCTCGTTGCAGACCAAGATTGCAGTGCTAGCTGAGGTACATCGAGATAGACAACCTTTAGAAATCAGGTCAGGAATACTGACGGTATACACAGGTCTCACTGGAACCCATTTTTAAGGGCAGTAATTTGCGATCTTGGTCTTGTTTTAAAGCTTGTTTTTAGATTGTCAGTTGTAGCCACTTCTGCAGCAACACATCTCCGAATGTTGTTCAAAACCGTATTGTCCTTTCCTGCCTAAACAAACACCGTTTAGGATGATCAGTATGTGTGTGTGTGACCTGTCTAAAAAAATAATCCAGGGCTGTATAAACAGCAGGGAAAAAGATGTCCTTGCACGAGAGATTATACAGGTAGCGCTGGCTTGACTCCTGATTTAGGCCTCATGCACACGACTGTTGCCCGTATTGCGGCCCGCAAACAGTAGGCACGCAATATACGGGCACTGGCCATGTGCAACCCTGTGGCCATGTGCAAATTGTGGCCTCCAATGTACGCAACAGCTGAACAACGGCCGTGTGAATGAGCCCTTAGATAGATGCCATAGCAGCATGCAGAGGCTTTAACAAGTATCTACTGAGCACAGAACTTGTGATCACATCAATTCTATACCAAATGCAAGAAATGACACAAAATACAGTTTATACTGCGAGGCGGCATTGACTAAATGTCCTTGTACTACAGAAGGTGACACAACGTGGCCTCATTGCTACCTGCATGCTGCAGATCTGTATGGTTGGAGCACTGGAAGATACTGGCTGTCTTGAATTTGAACTCTGTACCTGGGCCTGAGCTCTTGCCAAAGCTTGTTGGGAGACCAGCATAAGCTGTCCATTGCTGCTCTTCAAAAGGACAGTACCTGCAAGAAGAGAAAACACATTCAGATTGCCGCAAGAAGGAGAACCACTTGTGTGCCGCCAAATTGCTACAAGTGTCAAACAGAAGAGCCACTCTATGGGTTCACTGGTGCCAAGCAGAGTAGCCACTACTGTATATAGGATCAAATGTACCGATACGTCAAATGACACCCCCTCATCTGTAAGGAGCTCAAGTGCACACTACAAAGGCGGGCATATGTGCAACCCAGGCATCCACAATAATGGTATGCGACCCCTCTTAACAATTAGGCTAGGGCTACACGGCGACAGTTGTCGTGCGTCACCCGTCGCAGCCAGGATGCCTGAGTAGCGGGGATCCCATAGAGATGAATGGGATCGCCGCGGCAGTCACAAGAAATCCAACCGTGTTGGATTTCTTGCGACTGCCGCGGCGATCCCATTCATCTCTATGGGATCCCCGCTACTCAGGCATCCTGGCTGCGACGGGTGACGCGCGACAACTGTCGCCGTGTAGCCCTAGCCTTAGGCTTATTGAGATTTCCCTGCAGAACTCGGGTGCTCAAAGCACAGGACAGGCCATTTCTCCAACTGTTACTAAACTACAACTCCCAGCAGGTAGAGGGCCACCACTGCTCTATAACATTATAGTGAGCAGGGCAAATTTCTACCTATGAAACTGGCTGACGTGTTGAATGTGCACTTGGCAGCTGAAGACATCTTTGTTGGTCCCATGTTTATATGTGTTCACATTGCTGAGAAAAATGATGTTTTATTATATGCAAATGAGCCTTTAGGAGCAATGGGGGTGTTACTACTACACCTAGAGGCTCTGGTCCAGTCAAAGTGCATAGAGAGCGGCGCCTCTAGGAGTAATGGTAACGTCCCCGTTGCTTCTAGATGCTCATTTACATATAAACATAATTTTTCTCAGTAATGTAGGCACCACAGATGTCTTCAGCTGCCAAGTACACATGTAACAGGTCAGCCAGTGTCATAGCTACAAATCTGCTGACAAATGCCCTTTGAAGATGTCCTATCCAAGACAATGGCACTATGTGGTCCTGACATAGTTTAGTGGCTGTGGGAGAACCAGGGATTCAGAAGGCGATGACCTCTTATGACACCCCCAGCTGATCAGCCACCACACAGCAACTGCTTTAGTTCCTGGAATCCCTGAGGTACAGACAGGATGACACCTCCACACTGGCAGGGCTACTTACCGGGGGGGATCTGGAAGTTTGCCGGTAGCTGGATTGCTGACGCTTTGAGGGGGGCCCCTTGCTGCGCTGCTGTCATTTTAGGGCCACTTGTCACTTTGGCCGCCTGGTTAGAAGGGACAACCTTTGCCACCAGGGTGGACGCTGGCACCAGGCTACCATTCTCTGCGGGTACTGCTGGGAGAGATGAGGTCAGCCCGTGATGAGCAGGCACTGCATGGCTCACCACGGCGGGTGCTGCGCTACAGGGGGCTTGTATGGCATGCATGAGCCGCGGGGCTGTGAGTGTGTGCTTCACTGTGTCATTCATACACGGCGGCAGCCACGTTTATATAGCGCTAGCCATGTGGACGCTCCGGAGGGAGGGGCTGGGGGCGGGGCTAACCTCAGAGGCCGCACGTGGCGAGCTCCTGCCTCCCGTTCTGTCCGCGTCTCCCCTCAGCGTCCTGGACCGGTCACAGGTGCTCTGGGCCGGCTGTTCCAGAACCAGTATCAGGTGCTCTGGACCGGACACACGTGGAGGACACTGGTTTAGAGTAAGGCCCACAAATATCCCCACCAATAACTGGACAGCAAATAATTTTTCAGCGCTTGTGTATGGCGCTGATCACATACAGTAGGTGTTTAAGGAGCGTTAATTCGTTTACCTTGCTGTCAATAGAGCAGAAAGTTAAGGGGGTTGTGCAGTAGATTAATGACCCATCCCTAGGATAGGCCATCAGTACCAGATTAGCCAAGGTTCATGTGAATGGGGAGTGCGGGTAAATTACCCCTTCAAACAGCAAATTGGTAGGGGTGCCAAGACCCACAGCATGACTTCTTTAACCCATTCAGCCTTGGAGGCATTTTCTGTTTTTCTATTTCATTTTTTACTCCTTGCCTTCCCGGATCCGTAACTAGGGTTGCCATCTGGCTGGTAACTCGCCGGCCAAGCCAGTCATCAATGTTGCCTGGGTCAGGACCTGCGCTCCAGAGTGATGAGGTTTCACGGCAGGTTTCACGGACCTGCCCTCCAGCCTGATGACGTCTCAGGTGCTGTATTAGGCCCTATTCACACGAACGTGGTTTGGTTCCCCATCCGCATTTTTTGTGACTTGGATGCAGACCCATTCACTTCAATAAGGCCGCAAAAGATGCGGACATCTGTTGCTTTTTTCCACGGCCCCACAAATGATTGATCATGTCCTATTCTTGTCCGTTTTGCAGGCAAGAATAGGCATTTCTGTAATGGGCCGCCCGTTCCATTCCGCTTTCGTGTGAATGCGCCCTTACATTCCGTTTTTTCTGCCCAAGAATCTGCAACATGAGCAGGCAACCTTACCGTGCATTTCTATGGGACCTTTTTTGGCCACACAGTCAGACTGCATTATACAAGGGGGGGGGGGGGGGGAACCTTTATACTGATGACCTATCTCAGGTTAGGTCATCAGTATCTGAACTGTGGGGGTCCAACACCCGGGAAACCCCGCCAATCAGCTGTTTGAGAAGGTACCGACCCTCACAGTTAAGCCTCATTTGTGTTCTCCACAGACAGCACATGTCCCCATTAGGGCTGCAGTAAACGATTATTTTAGTAATCAAGTAATCTATCGATTATTCCAACGATTAATCGAGTACTCTAATAAGAAAAAACATCTTAAAATAACGTATTGCTTTATAAAAACAATATTTCTTACTACTTACAGTGGTACACAGTGTTTTGAATGCACATAAGGCTTCTTTCACAGATACAGTATACATTCTGTCAGAAGAACAGCCTGAATGTACCGTATCAGGTATAACTGGATACTGCCGGCTGCTGCAGTGATTGACTGTAATGGGGTCCGGCCTTGTTACAGCGTTCAAGCTGGGTTTTGGCTGGATACTACTAAAAATATGCTTCAAGTAGCGTTTTTTGTTTGGACCATACCCAGCATGTAAGCTAGAACATGGACAGATGGCCTGCCCTGGACCACATTATAGTCAATGAGAACATATAGCAGCTGGAGTATGCGGCTATACCCAATATGGTATATACAGCAGGCTGCTCTTTTGCCAGTCTGTGTATCCATTATCTAAGGCTATGTTGTGAACTCTGTTGTCGGTCTGTTCTGTCATAGCTGGATCATGGATGCCCATTGACTGTAATGGGGATACAGAATGCTTTACCCCAGACAAAAAATGCTGCACAGTGATAGCATTTTTTTGTCTGGACTCCAGCCAGTTGCCAAATGATCCGAGTGCCATTGTTCACACTGCAATGTGAACCTGGCCCAAGCTGTTGCGGAACACACGGCTGGGTGCCCTGTTTAAAATGCTTATTCTTGTCCACTATTGCTATAAATTTCTTGCAGAGCCGCAGCAAGTTTGCACGCCGAGTCACCGACCAGAATGCAACCGCATCTATTCCAAAAAATTGTGGAATAGATGCGGATGCATTCACATGGTCATGTGAATGGGCCCTTAAAATTAATATATTGGTGCTTTTTTGTTTTGTTTTTTTTCTTTTTGTACTTTTTATTTACTATTAGCCCCCCCCCCCCCTAGGGACTAGAACTAAATGTCAGATCGCTGGATGTCTGACTGTTGGGGTGCAGCCAGGTTCCTCTATGAACTCCTGGAGAGCTGTCTACACCAGCCCCATAGAAGTCAATGGAGAGGTGGTGGACTGACATGAGCTCTATGGTCTCGTGGACCTCTGTTCTCGGCTGGGATCACAGGGGGACCCATAGGTCAGACCTGCAACCATGATCTGACATTAATCACCAATCCTGTGAATAGGCAAGAAATATTTTTGTGGGATGTACACATCATGACATCTGCTTCAGGCCTCCTCCTACTGTCTGGGTATGCTGGACTTGGCCACTGGCACACAGGGTCACAGTGATGGCAGCGCACAGGTAATCCAGTGTTACCCTCCAGCAGGGTTCTGGGCACCAAGGACGGGCACAGGGAGCTCCTTATTCTCTACAGCTATTAGGTGACCAGGTAAGCTGCTCTGGGCATTGGTACATGCCTTGTCCTGGGACGGGGCCCATCCTCACGGTCGGGACTCACATTCTATGGGCCACAGTTGCCCAAGCAGGCCCGGATCCGCCTGGATTAACTGATTACGCAAACCAGCATGCTCCTCATTGGTGGCGCAGTGGCCACAGCCCCTCCGCTACTCCGCTCATTGGTGGCAGCAGCAGCAGCACAGCGGGAGGAAGATCTTGCTTCTGCCCTATGCTGCTCAGGAAACATGGAGCGCGCTTCATGTTCTCTGATACTAGGCTGTCTGCAGCGGGGGTCGCCATCTGGAGCGCAGACTTACCTTACCAGGCAGGGTCCGCTCACCACGCTGCTGTCCGCTTCTTCTTCCCAGCATTCGGTGGGAGGGGCCGGCTGACGTCACACAAAGCGTCAGGCAGCGCGCGCTGACACTGTGTGTGAAGCCAGTGCAGCGCGGTGCCGACAGGAGGCCATGGAGCGGTGAGTGAAAGCCTTTTTTCACTCACCCTCTGTTGTCACGTGATTTAAACAAATCCTCGATGCAGGAAAACTGCATCGAGGATTTTTTTGTGTTGAATTCATCGAGAATATCGATGAATCGTTTCAGCCCTAGTCCCCATTCATTTTAATGTGCGTATTCAGACATCGGTGTTTTACCACGGTCCGTGGGTCAGTGTGTTTAGCACGGATGCATGCTCTATCACGGATCCATCACGCCCATTATAGTCTATGGGTCCGCGAAAACCATGGATGCCATCAGTGTTGCATCCGTGTTTCACGGATCATTAGGAAGAGATGCTTCGAAAATTATTTTTCAGCTGTCCAGTGTCAGTGAAACACGGATGCAACACGGACAGCAAAAACCGGACACATGGACCCAACATGGATCCTTCACAGACAGCTTCATGGATGCATCACTGACCACCTTCTCACGGATTTGAGCATGGACATGTGAATGAGGCGTTCATGTTCATTGGTCACATGGCCTAGGAGCAGCTGAGCCCCATTCAAGTGAATTCAAGTAAGCACAGCCACTATACAATGTATATGTATGGTGAGCTGAGAGAATTCAGGAGCGCTACTATGAGCGCCAATGTCTTTTCAAACAGCTGATCGGCCAGGTGTTGGACCCCCACTGATCAGATACTGATGACCTATCCAAAGGATGGATCAGTATAAAAATGCATCATGGTTTTCGTCTGCATGGTCTGTACAGGAGAATCTCACAATGTCAGTGTGTGTCACCTGTATAAGCCGCGCAAAAACCACAACAATTCATGGTAAAACTACACAAAAAAGGCAAAAGAAACCAAGGCTTTTATAGTTGTAGTTCCTATGGAGGCCTGCAGGTGGCAGTTTATTGCATTGTATTGGAGAAGCAGTCTAATGATTGCCTCTTATAATCATCAAGGGTGACAAAGATCATCCCCTTTCGCCATAATTAGAATCAAAATAAACAATAAGAATTATAGGCTCATCTCCCAAAATATGAATAAAAAGTGATCAAAATGTCACAAACAATACAAAATGGAGACAATGAAAACTACATATATGCCCTCACACAGCTCTGCAGACATAACTGTAAAAAAAAAAAGTTATGGGGGTCAGTTTTTATATTTTATCAGTATCAAAACATAAAAAAAGCTAAATAAATGTGGTATGCCTGTAATCATACTGACCCAGAGAAAGAAGGGAATGTTCAGTTTTAAAGAGGACCTTTCATCACTTTTTGAAATACAAACTAAAGGATCTACCTTATAGGGCGGCCCCCACTGATGCCCTCTCTGTTTTTTTTTTTTTCCAAAAGAGCCCCCCGTTCGTCCACAGGACCCCCCGTTGTATGTGGCGCGGATTATGTTAATTATTAGTATCGGAACAGGGAGGAGGAGACTCCCTGTTCCTCAGTGGGTGTTTCCTTCTCCCTGGCTTTGAGTGCGATCCAATCAGAGCGGACCGCTCACAGCCGGGGAGAAGGAGCTCAAGTTCTCGCGAGATTCCCGCTCCAGAAGCACGCAAGAACTTGAGCTCCTTCTCCCCATCTGTGAGTGGTCCACTCTGATTGGATCGCGCTCAAAGCCAGAGAGAAGGAAACGCCCAATGAGGAACAGGGAGTCTCCTCTTCCCTGTTCCGATACTAATAATTAACATAATCCGCGCCACATACAACGGGGGGTCCTGTGGACGAACGGGGGGCTCTTTTGGAAAAAAAAACAAACAGAGAGGGCATCAGTGGGGGCCGCCCTTTAAGGTAGATCCTTTAGTTTGTATTTCAAAAAGTGATGAAAGGTCTTCTTTAAGGCAGACATAGCAGAGCTGGAGAGGGTTCAGAGGAGGACAACTAAAGTAATAACTGGAATGGGTGGACTACAGTACCCAGAAAGATTATCAAAATTAGGGTTATTCACTTTAGAAAAAAGACGACTGAGGGGAGATCTAATAACTATGTATAAATATATCAGGGGTCAGTACAGAGATCTATCCCATGAACTATTTATCCCCAGGACTGTGACTGTGAAGAGGGGACATCCTCTGCGTCTGGAAGAAAGAAGGTTTGTACACAAACATAGAAGAGGATTCTTTACGGTAAGAGCAGTGAGACTATGAAACTCTCTGCCTGAGGAGGTGGTGATGGTAAGTTCACTAAAAAAGTTCAGGAGAGGCCTGGATGTATTTCTGGAGGATAATAATATTACAGGTTATAGTTACTAGAGAGGGGTTGTTGGTCCAGGGAGTTATTCTGATGCCTGATTGGAGTCGGGAAGGAATTTTTTTCCCCTAAAGTGAGGAAAATTGACTTCTACCTCACAGGGGTTTTTTGCCTTCCTCTGGATCAACTTGCAGGATAACAGGTCGAACTGGATGGACAGATGTCTTTTTTTGGCCTTGTAGACTATGTTACCCCATAAGAAATGCCATAAAAATTAACCCATAAAACTGTGGTGGAATTTTGTTTTTTATTTCCAATTTTACCCCATTTGGATTTTTTTTTCCAGCTTCCTACTGCATTATAAACAACAGTTAATGGTGTCATCAGACTACACAACTTGCCCCGCAAAAAACAAGTACGTAAAACATAAGGCTATGTGAATGGAAAAAAAAAAAAAAAAACTTACGGCTCCAAGGAAGGCGCGGAGTAAAAAAAAAGATTGGAACATCCCGCTCCATTGCAATTGTTTGCTTCCTCATAGAACTTTAGGTGTACAGAAAACACATCTAAACTTCAATCTTGTGGTTGCAGGACATCTCACGATTGGTCATGACGCTGGTCACAGACATTTAACACCTCAGATGCTGTGGTCAATCCTGACAACGGCATCTAAGCACATGCAAACCCGGAAGAACCCACTTCCAGGTATACTCCAGCTCCCTCTGCCGGAGCTTGTATGTAGCAGCCTTTGCCTGTAATAGAGCGTCATAGGAAACTAGTACATTTCTCATAGACGCCAATGCTGATCTGATGCATTGGAGTCTATGAGAATAGCAATTTAGTGATTGCTTGTTATAGTTCCCTATGGGAACTATAAAAAAAAAGTGTAATTAAAGTTTTTTAAAATAAAAAATGTCCCCAGTCGTCTCCATAACAGCACATCCTGAGACTGACTTTCCTCTGATAGGACAGGAAAAAATCTGAAGCCTCCCTAGAACAAATTTGTAGGGCAGCGACCTGGAAGAGAGCCCATACTTTCACTAAACATTACAACTTGGATGTTTTTGCTAACAAGGATATGGCCTTTGGATGAAAAGTCCTTTGTAGTCCCTCCCTAAAAAGGAAATATTTCACTGGTAATTCTCAGGATGTGCTGTCATGGAGACGACTGGGGAAATGAGTATTGCACTCGCTGGTAATCTGGTTTCCTGGAAGTCTCCATGACAGCACATACGTCCCACCTTTTCTTATTTTAATATTCTTCTTTTATATGTGATTACCTTCTTATCCTGGT